>JADBJO010002256.1:172500-175000 GCA_016801955.1 Conus betulinus
TCAGTGATACAGGCCGAAAACCAAAAACCACACTATAAAAAAAAAGAAAGAAAAAAGAAAACCTACGTTTTCGTATACACAAAACGAAAGCATGGGCTATCCACGAATGAAAGCAATGAGGGTTTTTTTTTTTTTTTTTTTTTTTTTTTTTTTTTTTTGGGGGGGGGAGGTGTTTTTTGTTGTTTTTTTTTTAAACTTCTGCTGCTGGTTTTTTTTTTTGGTTTTTTTTGGTTGGCTTGTTGGTTTGTGTGTATGTGCGTTATCGTTTTTAATTTCATTTATAAATAAACCGACTCAGAAAGGAGACGGAAAGGAAGTTTAGAACCTAAAAAAAAAAAAATAGCCGTGGAGAGAGAGAGAGAGAGAGAGAGAGAGAGAGAGATAAAAAGGGGGGGGGGAGATGGGGGCTTTAAAGAAGGGGGTGGAGGAGAGGGGAGGAGGGTGCGGACTAATACACGTGCTAGTCATTCCATGTCGATGATAACATAACTGAAGACATGTAAAGATGACGTGTTCTGTCTTCCAGCCTATCAATAAAACAACTCCTAACGTCGGCAGATGGTAAAGGGACAAGGTATGCCGTGTGAGTGGTGTGTGTGTGTGTGTGTGTGTGTGTGGGGGGGGGGTGGGGGGGGGGGGGGGGGGGGGGGGGGGGGGGTGTGGAAGCAGTGGTGTATGAACAGCTCTTTATAAAACACAGCGGGTGTCAAAGTGTCCCCCCCAGCCTCCCCCCCCCCCCCCCCCCACCTCCCCTTTACACACACACACACACACACACACACACAGAGCCAGTTGTGGGGTTGGGGGGACCGCAGTGATACAGCGCTAACCCGCCGGGACAGCGACAGTGGCCATATAAGGCGGTAGTGTACTCCAGCGATGACGTCCTTCCCCTCCCTTTCCTCCCTCCCCCCCCCCCTCCCCCCTCCCCCCCCCTCCCTCCCTCCCACACCCTCTTTTCGCCTCGCCTCAAACAATCACTGTGCACCGACCACATTCCTCACTCAACATTCCGTGTAACACCGACCACAACGACACATACACACCCCACCCCCCTCCCCTCCCTCCCCCTCCCCCGCCGCACCTTCGCCGCTTGACTGACCCTAACACTAGCGATCTGCACCCCTAACCCCCATTCCCAGGGAGGAACTGATACTACGCAGATTTTTGTTCTCTTTTAGGGATATCAACACTGAAACCATCTTTAAAGCATTTCAATTACTTTTCATCTCACCGCACGAAATTGGATCGTATTGATGCTAGTATGTTGTCTGCACAACTCTGTGTGTGTGTGTGTGTATGTGTGTGTGGTGTGTGTTGTGTGTGTGTGTGTGTGTGTGTGTGTGAGAGAGAGAGAGAGAGAGAGAGAGAGAGAGAGAGAGAGAGAGAGAGAGCGTGTGTATGCATGTGTATGTGCGTGTATGTGTGTGTGTGAGAGAGAGAAGAGAGAGAGAGGGGAGGGAGGGGGGGAGAGAGAGTGTGTGTGTATGCATGTGTATGTGCGTGTATGTGTGTGTGAGAGAGAGAGAGAGAGAGAGAGAGAGAGAGAGAGAGAGTGAGAGAGAGAGAGAGAGAGAGAGAGAGAGAGTGTGTGGTGTGTGTGTGTGTGTGTGTGTGTGTCAGTACAACTTTGAGTTAATCTGACAATAAATTGGTTTCAGTCAGTCAGTGTGTGTGTGTGTGTGTGTGTGTGTGTGTGTGTGTGTGTGTGTGTGTGTGTGCATGTGTATGTGTCGTGTGTGTGTGTGTGTGTGTGTGTGTGTGTGTGTGTGTGTGGTGTGTGTGTGTGTGTGCAAGAGAGAGAGAGAGAGAAAGAGAGAGAGAGAGAGAGAGAGATACGAAGAGAGGGTTAGTGCTGTCACTGCCGGCTAATCATACTTGTAAATGGACGCTCTTTCAAAGTAATGATGGAACACCCACAGTGTGTACAGAGAGAGAGAGAGGGGTGGGAGGGAGGGAGAGGGAGAGCTTAGAGAGATAGAGAGAGAGAGCTCAAAGAGACAGAGAGAGAGAGAGCTCACAAGACAGACACAGGCAGATACAGAGACAGACACAGAGTGAGAGAGACAGACAGAGAGACACAGACAGAGAGACACAGATACAGACAGACAGATAAACTGACAGACAGATAAACTGACAGAGACAGATAAACAGACAGACAGACAGACAGACAGAGCGCACGTTCAAACCAAAAGGTCACTGAATCACCCGGGGCCTCGTCAGCAAAATCTGTCTTTCTCTAATACTACTAAACTCTGCGCGCCACTGTACGTAGGCCTTTCACATCCCCTTCTCCTCCTACACACACACACACACACACACACACACACACACACACACACACACACACTACACATACACACACACACTACACACACACACACACCACACACACACCACACACACACACACACACTCACACACACACACAACACACACAGACAGAGATTTTCTTACGACGTCAGCGGTTTCTTGTTGTCTGTCAGCGCCCTCAAAGCTG
>JADBJO010002256.1:180000-182500 GCA_016801955.1 Conus betulinus
GCTGCAGCCCGCTGCAGAAAAAAAAAACTTGTCCTAAAAGCTTATGATGTGAGGACGTTACACGCATCTTCTCTCAAGGCACAGAGGCAAAGACAGAGGGAGGCGGAGAGGAGGGGGAGGGGGAAGAGAGAGAGAGAGGGGGGGGGGGGGGGTGTCGAAGGGAGGGTGGGAGGGAGCAATAAAGGAAAAAAAAAGACAGGAAAGCTAAGAAGTCTTCCAACACTATCAGTGAAAAAAACTCAGTGTCTCTGGATTACCCAGTGAAATAGAAGGGATATTCCTCCCTCCCACCTCCACCCCACCGGATAAGGGGGTGGGGGGGGGTGGGGGATGGCTTGAAGCAAGCCGACCAGACGACAAACAAAATAGGGATTAGAGTGCCATATCAGTGGGGGGGGGGGGGGGGGGGGGGGGGTCCGTTTCTCTCCCCCCATGGCCCACCACCACCCCCTCCCTCCCTCTTCCTCGGCCCAAACACGCCCACACACGAGGCTTGTGCTGGTTTCCGAAGGGGGTTGATCTGTGAAGGGACACTTCAGTCATAACCAGATACTGAAGGACGCCTAAGGTTTCCAAGGGGGTTGATCTGTGAAGGGGACACTTCAGTCATAACGAGAGATACTGAAGGACACGTAAGCAATAAATCAAACATTCATGCAGTCAGACCTGCAAACACTCGATTCGGTGCAGCTGTCTGAAAACGATAAAATTGTGTGTGTGTGTGTGTGTGTGTGTGTGTGTGTGTGTGTGTGTGTGTGTGTGTGTATGTAATGTGTGCGCGCGCGTGTGCGTGTGTGCGTGTGTGTGTGCGTGTGTGTAATGTGTGCGCGCGCGTGTGCGTGCGTGCGTGCGCGCGCGCGCGCGCGCGCGTGTGTGTGTGTGTGTGTGTGTACACGTGTAATGTGTGCATGCGTGTGCGTACGTGTGTGTGTGTGTGTGTTGTGCGTGTGTGTGTGTGTTTGTTTTTGTTGTTGTTGTTGTTGTTGTTGTTGTGTGTGTGTGTGTGTGTGTGTGTGTGTGTGTGTGTGTGTGTGTGTGTGTGTGTGTGTGTGTGTGTGTGTGTGTGAGTGTGAGTGAGTGTGGTGTGTGTGTGTGTGTGTGTGTGTGTGTGTGTGTGTGTGTGTGTGTCTGTGTTGTGTGCGTGCGTGTGTGTGTGTGTGTGTGTGTGTGTGTGCGCGCGCGTGTGTGCGTGCGTGCGCGTGCGTTAATTCACATCTTGATAAAGGGGGGGGGGGGGGGGGGGGGGATGTTGATGTTTAGTCATGTATGCACGTCAACAGAAAAGTTGAAAGAACTGAGACTGTTAAAAACGCCGTAATGGTCCATCTACGCAGCCAGACGGACATTGGTTTCAACGGACCCGTCAGCCAGTGTCACCTTTCACTGCCCGATCACGATATTCACCCCCTCGCTGTTTTAGAGTGCTGCCTGAGCCACGAGCCGGAAGGTAGGTGGACAGTAAAGCGCCTCAAGTTCTGTGGGGTTACGCTGCTGGTGGTGGTGAAAATGCAGGCCAGTCTGACCAGCACTGGCCACCGGGCCCTGTTGATTCATTCTCTCTCTCTCTCTCTCTCTCTCTCTCTCTCTCTCTCTCTCTCTCTCTCGTTAATCAGTGTGATTTCTTGTACATGCCCCCTTCTTTATGGGACTATGGCCTTGACAGAGTATGTTCGAGTTCTCTCTCTCTCTCTCTCTCTCTCTCTCTCTCTCCCTCCCCCCCCCCCCCCCCCCCCCCCCCCCCCCCCCCGCAGTCACTCAGCATACATGGAGGGAGGGGTGAGGGTTGGTGGGGATAAGAGGTGCGTGGGACTGAACACAGATGACGTGGAGGAAAGGGGCGTGAGGTGGAGGAGGAGCACGAGATCTAACTGCCAACGGCAACAGTCAGCAGCAAAGTGTCTGGCGTATGGTAGTGGTGGTGGTGGTGGTGTCAGCTGCAGCAAAGGTGGTAGATGTACAATGGCATTATCCCCCTTGATACACCAACGTTCACACAGCTTTCAGTTCAATCACATAATCCCCCTTGATACACCAACGTTTACACAGCTTTCAGCTCAAATTATCTCCCTTGATGTAGCAACCTCCACCCAGCTTTCAGTTCAATCACATTATCCCCCTTGATACACCAACTCGTCCACACAACTTTCAGTCCAATCACATTATCCCCCTTGATACACCAACGTCCACCCAGCTTTACACCAACTTGTACACCAACTCCACCAGCTTTCAGTTCAATCACATTATCCCCCTTGATACACCAAGCTCGTCATTATCCCCCACACAGCTTTCAGCTTTCAGTTCAATCACATTATCCCCCTTGATACACCAATGTTCACACAGCTTTCAGTTCAATCACATTATCCCCCTTGATACACCAACGTTCATACAGCTTTCAGCTCAAATTATCCCCCATGATTCAGCAACCTCCACACAGCTTTTAGTTCAATCACATTATCCCCCTTGGTAGACCAACGTTCACACAGCTTTCAGTTCAATCACG
>JADBJO010002256.1:192500-200000 GCA_016801955.1 Conus betulinus
CTGGCACGTCACATGACGTATCAATAGACATTCTTATGTCGTTGGCACGTCACATGACGTATCAATAGACATTCCTACGATCGTTGGCACGTCACATGACGTATCAATAGACATTCCTACGATCGTTGGCACGTCACATGACGTATCAATAGACATTCTTATGATCGTTGGAACGTCACATGACGTATCAATAGACATTCCTATGATCGTTGGCAAGTCACATGACGTATCACTAGACATTCCTATGATCGTTGGCACGTCATATGACGTATCACTAGACATTCCTATGATCGATGCCATGTCACATGACGTACAACTAGAGACATTCCTATGATCGTTGGCACATCGCATGACGTATCACTAGACATTCCTATGATCGTTGGCACATCGCATGACGTATCACTAGACATTCCTATGATCGATGCCATGTCACATGACGTATCACTAGACATTCCTATGATCGTTGGCACATCGCATGATGTATCACTAGACATTCCTATGATCGTTGGCACATCGCATGACCGTATCACTAGACATTCCTGCGATCGTTGGCACGTCACATGACGTATCAATAGACATTCCTACGATCGTTGGCATGTCACATGACGTATCAACAACACTCATTCCTACGATCGTTGGCATGTCACATGACGTATCAACAAACACTCATTCCTACGATCGTTGGCATGTCACATGACGTATCAACAACACTCATTCCTATGATCGTTGCGGGGAAAAAAAAAAAAAAAACCAGTGAAAGAAACGTGTGACCTCTGATGACCTCACAATGACCACAACTTCTGTCCCCCGGCCAGCTGTTGACCAATGGCCCAGGCCATCAACGTCGGGCCGGCCTACAGGGGCATGGTGTTAGCTGGGGCCGCCCATACAGGCTTCGCCGTCTGATGCTGTCAGTCAGGCAGCCGCAGTCCAGGATCAGATTAACCACAGACATGGGAATAAATATACACAGAGCAGCAGACCCACTTCTCTCTCTCTCTCTCTCTCTCTCTCTCTCTCTCTCTCTCTCTCTCTCTCTCTCTCTATCTCTCGGGGCATGCAGTTCCTATGTCGTTTTCCACCTGCTACTGTAGTTTTTACCGGTCTGTTCACACTGAAGTAGATAATGAAAAAAAACAGGGGGGGGGGGGGGGGGGGGGGGATAAAAACTGGGCTTTGCAACCCACGCATCATTTATATATATATATATATATATATATATATATATATATATATATGCATCTTTTGCTCTGCCACACACAACTGAAAACAGAGTACTTTACTGTTCTTTTAAATCCATCACGCGAAAATGGGGTTCGCAAAACACACACACACACACACACCACACACACACACACACACACACACACACACACACACACACTTACTTTAGACTGTTCCTATTTCGTACTTTCCGTGCAGACTGCCGCGGAACATAGAACACAGCTTCCTAAATTGTGCCTGAAATGTGATCGTATCAGATGATACATACACAAACATAGCCAGAGCTCAGATGATACATACACAAACATAGCCAGAGCTCCCATATGTACTACTCCCGTATACTCCCCATATACACGCCTTGTTTTTTTTTTCTTCTTTTTTTTCTTTTTCTTTTTCTTTCTTTCATTTTTTTTTTCTAAAGACAGGCTACACAGGGCTGTGCAGCAAGGGTTTACAGGGGAGACAATCCATCGCCAGTGGGGAGCTAAAACTCCAGGTTGCTGCGCCATGACAGCTCCCCCTCCCCCCCCCCCTTCAGGTCTCCCCCCTCCCTCCCTCGCTCCTTCCCACACCACGCCCGTCCCCTCGCGATGCTGAACACTGTGCGTGTGCACAGCGCGTGCGCCCGGCGTGTTCATGTGTCGGATAGACTGTCCTCCTTAATGAATGGACCCCCCCCACCTCCTTTCCTTCATCCGACAGAGGGCGCTGGCTTCGTCAACCGCTCCCAGAAAAAAAAACGACACCCATCACCACCAGATCATCCACATCCCCGTATCTCCACTCCATTCCTCCCGTGCATTCTCAGAGAGAGAGAGAGAGAGAGAGAGAGAGAGAGAGAGAGAGAGAGAGAGAGAGAGAGAGAGAGAGAGACAGAGACAGACAGACAGACAGACAGACAGTATGTGTTAGGGTCGTAGTCCACCAGGAATGTAAATCAACACACCACTAGAAATAAGTAAGACCTTGGCCTTGTGGTATTGATTTCAAGTTCTGCTGCCACGATGTGTGAATTAATCAGCAGTGTTTCTTCATCGAACGCCGGTTCTTTCTTTCTTTCTTTCTTTCTTCTTTTTTTTTTTTAAGAGGGAGGCGAAGAGAGGGGGAGGTTGAGAGAATAAGGGAGGTCGGGAGGGGGGGATGAGGGAGGGAAGAGGGGGGAGAGAGAGGGTGGGAGAATATGTGAGTGAGAGAGAGAGAGAGAGAGAGAGACAGACAGACAGACAGACAGACAGACAAGGAGAGAGAAAGAGAGCACTCATGTTTCTAGTGTTGTTAATGTGACAGTGTTAACGATTCAAAGGACACATAACACTTATACAGAAAGAGCTGAGCTAAGCATACACACCTAACTCCCCTGTCAGCTCAGTCAACCAACCCCCTCCACCCCCCCCCACCACATCTCCACCCCTCTCACCACCCAGCTCTTGTGTGTGGAGATCCTGTGCAAGGTGTTTCTCCATTTTGTCTCCTTAGCAGAGCAGGCACGTAACCACGCCCCTGCAGAAAAAACACGACTTGCAACACACACCTCCACCTCCACCCCATCCCCAACCCACCCCCACCCCTGTCTTTCTAACAGGGACACTTGTTCGCCGCTCTCTAAAATTAGACAAGAATGGAATCTTTATGGGCGGTTTCACGGCGCAGCCGTTAAAAAAAAAAAAAAATGCAAATTATACAACGAGAAGACCATTTTGAATACGAAGAATAGGAAGAAAGAATCATGATGATGCTAAATAGTGACCATACAAACAAAACAGACGAACAAACAAACATATAAACATATGAACGGAGACAATAAAGACACAAAACAAGAACGCGCGCGCGCGCGCGCGCGAGAGAGAGAGAGAGAGAGAGAGAGAGAGAGAGAGAGAGAGAGAGAGAGAGAGAGAGAGAGAGAGAGAGAGAGGAAAGTGATGACTATAAAGAGCAGAGAAAAACAAACCTGAACAATCAAAGAGAGAACATGGAAAGAGGGAGAGAGAGAGAGAGAGAGAGAGAGAGAGAGACAGACAGACAGACAGACAGAGACAGAGACAGAGAGAGAACAGAGAGAGAGAGAGAGAAAGAGAGAGAGAGAGAGAGAGAGTCAGACAGGACAGACAGACAGTCCGTATTCTCGTGCCGGCATGTCATGACGTCATCAGAAATGCCCAGAGAGGGAGCCCCAGAGAGGGAGCCCAGAGAGGGAGCCCAGACAGGCGGTTTTTAAAGCAGCTAGGTGAGCTGACCTTGCCCGCTGAGGCCGCCACTCTCCCCACCGGCCCAATATTGACACAGTGGGCAACAACCTCCCTTCACCCTGTCCACCTAACTCTGTCTGCACACACACACACACACACACACACACACACAGAGAGAGAGGTCGCCAACACAATACGGCTTTCCAGACTGTCCACACAGCTTCCCGTCTCCCGTCCACCTCCTTTATAAGAATTAAAAAATAGAAATAAATAAATAAAAAGACAGCCTACAGTTTCTTACGCACGTAAAATATACGTTTTAATTCTCATCCAACTTAGACCAAAGCTTTCAGTGCCACCCGAACAACTAAAAACACCCAGGATGGCAGGGGACCACTTTTCACTGGCGATAAACGAGCCAACTTCACGCGGGGGTGAAAGAAAAAATATTTGTACAAGCGACCCGGCATGAGCATGGTTGAGCCACGTCTTCCACAGTCAACGAAGAACAAAATTCTGTCTTCGTCCCCCCGACGCCATACATCTTTCGCTCCAAATGCTGCGAATAAGCATGCCGCCCCCCCCCCCCCCCCCTCCCCTTCCTCCCCCCCCCCCCCCCCCCCCCCCCCCCTTTAACCCCCTTTCTTTTTTCTTTAACTAGCAGGAAGGACGGTTTTACTGCAACATATGTATTCAGGACGCATGTGTGAGGGGAGAGAGAGGAGGGCGGGCGTACGTTCAGTGCTTGATCTTGTGTCACGTCAAGCATCGCACTCTCCAGACTACGTGATTACAAAACTTTTTTTTTTCTTAAATAAAATATTATCTTTTTTTCCCCCTACAGCTGAAATGGAACGTTAAAAGAAAAATCGCAACAAACTACGGGTATCCCATTCCATGCGAACATCAACATTTAATGACGATGCTACAGTCCACATATTCATATGGAAGCTAGTGCTACGTTCTGTCAGCATTATTCTCTACCGCAGGGTCACCCAGAGGTCAAGCCAGGCCGTATGGAGAAACATCTCCAGAGGCACAAGCTGGCTGCCGTCCGAAGCACAGAAGATGGATACCACTGACAGTGGTCCACAGGGGAACGGCCGATCCTGTGGGTTACGTCATGTCCGGCACAAACCGTGGGCCATCTCAAAGTCATACGATGCCTTTCAGCTTCCTTTTTTTTTTCCTTTTTTGTTTTTACCCCCCGCCCCCTCCTTCCTCCCTCTCTCTCTCTCTCTCTCTCTCTCACCAAATTAACGGCTGTCTCATCTTCCCCATCCTCGTTCCATCACGGTGTTTGTCCATTACTTGCTTTCCCCGGAAATTCTTTAAGTTCCTCACCTCCCCCCTCCCCTCACCACCACCTGATGACCTGACCAGAACAACCTTCTTTCCCACCCATATTGATTTATCACAGGTGTTGTGTGGTCGGTATTTCCAAACATCCCCTTACCTACTGAGAGAGAGAGAGAGAGAGAGAGAGAGAGAGAGAGAGAGAGAGAGAGAGAGAGAGAGAGAGAGAATGAGCGGACCCATACTGCGGAGTCCTATTTACTACACCCTGTCACTTTATTTATCACAGGTGTTGTGTGGTCGGGTATTTCCAAACATCCCCCTTCCTACTTACAGAGAGGAAGAGTAAGCGGACCCACGCTGCACACAGTCCTACTACACCCTGTTCATTTTATCTATCACAGGTGTTGTGTGGTGAGAATTTCCAAACATCCCCCTACCTACATCCAGAGAGAAAGAGTGAGCGGACCCAAGCTGCACAGAGTCATATTACAACCTGTCCACTTTATTCAACCTTCGCATCTGTTCCCGACCAACTCCACGAGTGGAGGACTGTCGCTACAGTAAGCATACTACTCTTGTGTCAGCAAAACCGCCAGGAATGTAGCGCGGAGACCCGTCCGCGCCCACGTAAGCAAATAAGTGCATCAATCATACGCCGCTGCACTAATTATAGCCTCCCTTCCTCCCTCCCTCCCTCCCCAGCCCGCTTCAAATACCATGCCCAGTTCGGTCATTTTATTTATAGCTGCGGCGCAGGTTGTGCAACGGGCCTCGGCCAGCTCTGCCGCCACTGCTGTAATGGACACGGTCCGTGTCAGCGACGGAGCGGGGTTGGGGGGGGGGGGGGGGGGGGGTAACTGAGAATGGAGAGGAAGGGTGAGTTTGGGGTGGGAGAGGGTGTAGGGTGGGTGGAGGTATCGATTGCCGATGACAATGGGCAGAAGACGAGCGTGTGGATGTGTAGGGAGTGGGGGTATGTGTTGCCAGCAAGCGTAGATTTGCTTAGCTGATGTACTGAGAGACAGACTGACAGAGACAGAAAGACAGACATATAGACAGATAGACAGACAGAGCGGGACAGACAGACAGACGTTTGTTGTTGTTGTTGTTGTTGTTGTGAATTCCCTGCCAGCTCTTTGTTGTTTTATTATTTTCTTGAACTAAGCAGCAGCCGCGTCTCTGACCATAAACAGCCCGACTAAAATCAAAATCTTTGGTTTAAATATGAATGCATTTGTGAACTATGGTTTAAATGTGAATGCATTTGTGAACTTTGGTTTAAATGTGAATGCATTTGTGAACTATGGTTTAAATATGAATGCATTTGTGAACTATGGTTTAAATGTGAATGCATTTGTGAACTTTGGTTTAAATGTGAATGCATTTGTGAACTAAGATTTAAATGTGAATGCATGTGTGAGCTATGCAAACATTATACAATTATCTTGGGTGAGCACGTGTTTGATTAGGTTATTTGTCCTCCGCGTAGCAGCCCAAAATAAATGCACTAGCTTTTCAAAGTGCACATTACTTCGTAATGTGTGTGTGTGTGTGTGTGTGTGTGTGTGTGTGTGTGTGTGTGTGTGTGTGTGTGTGTGTGTGTGTGAGAGAGGGGAGGGGGGGGAGGGGGGGGAAAGAGAATGTGTGTATACATGTGCGTGCGTGCGTGCGTGCGTGCGTGCGTGCGTTTTTTCTTTTTCCCTTTACAGTTACACCATTTTCATCCCGTGTGGGGATTCCATAGTTTATTCGAACCCAAGTGCCGTGAACATACTCCTTACCGTCAACACACTATTGTTCTCTGAACAACCTGGAGCTGAACGATAGTGACTTGCTGAATCATTTCCTATTTGCACATCCCAAATGGAGCTGGAATGTTGTGACAAGTGAACCGGTTTCCTACTTCGAAATCACAATGGTAACGAAAACAGCAGAGAATGCATAGCCCGCTTCGTGCGGTCATTCCCAGCACAAATGGAGACGTACCACAGTTCTGATTTGTCCAACAGGGTTTTCCTTGATCGATCCATCAGCCTTCAAGTTGAGCATTTCGACACTCTGTCAACGGAGTAGACACTAACCCTTCAACCACACCTGCCACATTTCAAGGGGATCCATCGAAACCCCGTTTGCAGCTTTCGTTTCTGACGGGCATCCAACAAATGGGGCGAAAACTATTTAGGCAGGGAAGTCCCGTTCTCTAGTCCCAGGCCCTTTTATTTTCTGAACCAGTATGACCTCTCTCTCTCTCTCTCTCTCTCTCTCTCTCTCTCCCTCTCTCTCTCTCTCTCTCTCTCTCTCTCTCTCTCTCTCACACACACACACACACACACACACACACACACACACACACACATATTTCAACATATTCATTTCTATCAAATTTCATAACTGGCTAAATGCAAACAGAAAGACAACGTGGAGTTCAATCAAAATTGTCAGCTGCATATAAAAAAAAATGTTTTGATTGTCTGCAGCAGCCACTGAGTACAAGTATATATCGGCTTTACTAGTGTATGTGTATTTGAGACCCTAGGCCTTCGCTGACGTGGACATAGATGTGGGTATATATATTTTATACACACGCACACACACGCGCGCGCGCGCGCGCGCGCGCGCACACACACACATATATATATATATATATATATGTGTGTGTGTGTGTGTGTGTGTGTGTGTGTGTGTATGCATGCTTTATGGACATATTCTTTATTCACTGGCTTAAAGGTTCTTTGTAGTGTACCCACTGATAACTCCTTTTCTGTAGAGCCTGTATTAGCAGCGGGTACGC
>JADBJO010002256.1:205000-210000 GCA_016801955.1 Conus betulinus
TGTACACTTTTACACACACACACACATGCAGACAACACTCTCTCTCTCTCTCTCTCTCTCTCTCTCTCTCTCTCTCTCTCTCTCCCCCCCCCCCCCCCCCCCCCCCACCCCCCCCCCCCCCCCCCCCCCCCCCCCCCCCCCACCCCCCCCCCCCCTCTCTCCAGACAGAAAAACCGGTGTCCATGTTTTACTGAAAGCATAGATAATTCATTCATACTTAACACATCGCACTAATACATAATCAAAAAAACAAATTAAGCAGAAACATGACAAGTCTCGGTATAAAAATGCCAAAAATAAGTCAAAAGTTGCCTTCGGAAAAAAAAAGGAAAAATCCCATGACATGATACTGATAACGGCTATGATCAGCGTTACAACCAAAGCAAACGTGAATGAAACGATGACGATGTCAGAAGCCAAGCCAAGCCGATGGATCCCCGCTGACACCTTCATCCTCACACACACTGATCAACTGTAAGCCCGGTAGTATTATTAGCTATTAGAGCCCACAGCGAGTCTCCTGTCAAACCCCGTGCAATAATCCTGTCCGTAAATGACAACAGGAACGTGATTCAGCCATTTCTGCAAACTTGTGACTCATCCTCACATTCAAATAGATTCTTTGCTGAGCACACTCAAAATGAGGAGAGAAAAAAAAAAAGAAAAAAAAAAAACCATGGTAAGTCCAGACATATTGTCGGCTGAAAGGCAGTTTGCCAACTGAGGTTTCTCCAACATACGTTTATCAATGACGATATGCCGTGTTTAATTATTTGGCGAGAGTTGACAGCCACTGTAAGGGAATACGAACACAAAAGGGGAGGGAGGGGGGGGGGGGGAGGGGGATGAAGGGGAAAAGGGGATCAGGGAAGAACCAGACAGGAGTGCTATAAAGGCCAAAAGAACTCCAATGGAAATACCGCGTCACATAATGGAAAGCCGGTAGAAACCGCTCACAGATAGCAAACGAACCAATGAAAACAGCGTCACGGCAATGAAGAATGGAAGACTGATAAGAAAAATAAAAAAAAAAAAAAAAAAAAAAAAAAAAAAAAAAAAAGACTGTCACAGAAAGGAACGCCGATGAAAAATCGTCACAGAAAAGGAAAGCCAGTTCAAACAGCTTCATACGAAACGAAAACCAATTCAAACAGCTTCACTGAAACGGAAAACCAATTAAAACAGCTGCACACAAATAGAATCCCAATTAAAACAGCTTCACAGAAATGGAAAGCCAATTAAAACAGCTTCACAGAAAAGGAAAGCTAATTAAAACAGCTCCACAGAAAGCGTCACCGACTAGAAGGCCAGTAAAACAAACAAAAAAAAAAAAAAAAACAAAAACAGCACCACACACAGAAATGCCAATGAAAACAGCCCACAGGAAGGCCAGTAACAAACAACAGCGTCACAGAGAGGACGCCCACAGAAAACGACCTTCAGGAAGGCCATTAAAAAAAAAAATCCTATAGGAAGGCCAGCAAAGACAGCGTCATACACAGGATGGCCAGTAAAAACAGCGCCACACACAGATGTGCCAATGAAAACAGCCTATAGGAAGACCAGTAAAATAGCATCATACACAGGAAGGCCAATCTGTACTGGACCCAAGAGGAGTTTAAGACCCTAATACTTTGCCCTAATCGTACTTTGTCCCAATGGTATTTGCCTTTAATGGTACTTTGCCCTAATGGTACCTGGGCCTAATGGCAGTTTGTCCTTAATGGTACTTTGCCCTTAATGGTACTTTGCCCTAATGACACTTTGCCCTTAATGGTACTTTGCCCTAATGGTACTTTGCCCTTAATGGTACGTTCCCCTAATGGAACTTTACCCCAATGGTACTTTGCCCCAATGGTATTTTGCCCTTAATGGTACTTCGCCCTAATGGTACTTTGCCCTTAGTGGTATTTTGCCCCTGATGGTATTTGCCCTAAACAGTATTTGGTCCTAATGGTACTTGGCCCTAATGGCATTTGGTCCTAATGTTACTTGGCCCTAATGGTATTTGGTCCTAATGGTACTTGGGCCTATTGGCACCAGGCCCAATTTGCACTGGACACTACAGGACTTTCAGACCCCCAAATTTGACTGCAGCAATGTCCAGTACCACTGCTTCAAACATGAACGACAGAAAAACTGGCTAACTGGCGTTGGCAGGTCACAGTGACCACGAAAGCAACACCCCCCCCCCCCCAACCAACAACCCACGCTGCGTGCATCACACACAACCCTAACACCAGGACGCCCAATTATTGTTGTTGACAGGGCAACCGTGACGGCTAGCTCTTTCAAACGACTGAATTAAGAAGACACCTGAACCTCCCCCCCCCCCCCCCCCTTCCAGGTGTCCCCTCTCCCAACATGTGCATGCCGTCCATAGCGGCCACAGTGTGTAGTGTCCCTGTGCGCAGCCTGCATCATCCATGGTCGAGCACCTGCCTTTCCTAGTTTTAGCTAAAAAAAAAATTATAATATAATAATAATAAAAGAAACTCCAAGCCTTTCACGGCTCCCCTCCTGTGCAGAATGTCAAACGATCGTATCGCTCGTGGCGGATTTTTTTTTTTTTTTAATGCACATGAAGAAGACGGTCAACGGAGCTTGCCCGTTCTCTCGTCCCACATTCTTCCCATCCCTCTCTGTATTTAAAAAAAAAAATGCAGCTACTGTGCGTTGTGAATCGATGTTAAAGCCCTACTGTCTGAGCAAGTGTGTAAGTGTGTGTATGTATGTATGTGTGTGTGCGTGTGTATGCGTGCGTGCGTGTGTGTGTGTGTGTGTGTGTGTGTGTGTGTGTGTGTGTGTGTGTGTGCGCGCGCGCGCGCACGCGCACGTATGGGAAAAAGAGAGAGAGAGAGAGAGAGAGGGAGAGAGAGAGAGAGAGAGGAGGGAAGAAGAAGGGTGGGGTACAGGAGTGGAGAGGTGTGAAACAATAACTTTACCGTGCATTTGCAAATCTTGTCTCCCCCTCCTCCCCTCTACTTACTGCCACTGTTGTCAATGTGTCCCTCTTCTCAGCAGAACGCGGTGCCAGTCGGACGTATCCCCTATCCCCCACGCCAAACCCCAATGAAACGCCACAAAAAGGAACGACATAAACCATTACTTCGTAAAAATACCCCCGCGCAGACACAGAGACCCACACGCTGCGTATTCAATTCTATTCATACGAGTCCCCAGTAAACCTCTCTGACGGCTGGGCCCGCTTACAGTCATAACGGAAGCAGTGCGGCCTATCTGCCATTTTATGGGCCCCTCTGAGCTGGACAAGTATTCTCGGTGTGTCGGTGATCTCATCCAGGCTTCTCTCAGGCAGCCGTCCGTTACACAGCCGATGGGCCACCCGCTGAACACTACGCCTCTCGTCTGCCTTTCATGACTCTGGGTATCAGACAGACTATCGACTTAACGCCACAATGGCTATTGGATTTCCACTCGTCTCCCCTTACCAAGCGTCAAAACCGCCGCTTTACCCGCTGTGATTGAAGACCTGGCCTACATTGGGCAAAAAACTTATTGGAGCCAGCTCTACGGCTGTAGGTCGTCGTTACCACGTTGGTCTGGAATCTGTTGTACCTTTTATGACTCTGAGCGTCGGCCTCAACGACGTGGGTGACAGCCCTGACACGGCCCTTTGCGGTCGGCTGGGATAAAAAAAAAAAAAACAAACTGGAACTGAATTGATCTGAACCTTGCTATGAAACTCAGGATTATCCACCGATTCGTTCAGTCATTCTTCCATATTCAACTGTACCTTCCTGTGTTCCATCCCTTTCCCAATCATCGTGAATTAAGCACTTGCATTGCACTGAAATACGTGTAACATACAAACCGTATGACGTTCGTTTAATATTGGAGGTCTTTCCGTCAAATACCCATAAATGATCCTGAAAAGGCTGTGTTAACACCCCACCACTACCACCACCACGCATGCACGCACACACACACACACACGTACAGCAAGAGAAACGAACTATTCCCATCAGAGAATTAGTCATACAGTTCTATCCACCCTCCCCCAGTCGCTAACAATACCCTACCAAACTCTTAACATCCATGAAACAGTCGTTTGTTGAGTTAACCGTCTCAGTTACTGCCATACACATGCTGCGTACACAGGTCATGGAAAACCTACCGCGCGTTCCAATTAAAAAAAAAAAAAAAACAAAAAAAACAAACATACGGCGGCAAAAGTGGCAATGCGAGTCCACGACCACATTCTGTAACCAAACCCACTTTCTCAAGTTCTGGACGCAAACACAGCAAACACTGTGTGCAGACTAACATACATGCACATGAAAATCAGGACTCCAGGAGTACAACGGCCACAACACAGTGGCTCCAAAATGGGTCGGAGGCCATGTTTGTCATATTTTTGGAAAAGAAAATCGCATAAGGTACAAAAAAAAAAAGCATAACACAAACCCATAAAACTAGATCACACACACAAAAAACATTCTGATGCAATATCGATGCGGGGTTACAACTCACAAACATGGGACTCCGGAACAAAGATGAAATTGCACTGCTGAAAAAAGAAAAGGTTCTACATATATACGCTGGGGTTCTACAAACGTAGTCTTCTAGTCTCTGACTAGCCGATGAATCAGTGTACAGCAAACCAGCAAAGTAAACAAAAACGAAAAAAAAAAAAGAATCCCAACTCACGTATGCGGCTTACACAAACACATCTCTCTCTCTCTCTCTCTCTCTCTCTCTCTCTCTCTCTCTCTCTCTAACCTCTCTTTAATCTCTCTCTTTAATACATACATATATATATGTATATATATATATATATATCCTTCTCTGTGTCCCTCTCTTTAATATACATCTCTCTCTCTCTCTCTCTCTCTCTCTCTCTCTCTATCTCTCTCTCTGTGGACATACTGGAGAAGAGGTAGTGAACAAGCGGATGTTGTGGTAGGTATACAAATGTCAACACTCCCCTCTCTGTAGTCCCATTTGCAGCAATGGTGTTGAACGCCACTTCGTACCAA
>JADBJO010002256.1:232500-237500 GCA_016801955.1 Conus betulinus
GGAATTTCCTGTTGTCCAGACTGGCTGTGTATCATGGAATTTCCTGTTGTCCAGACTGGCTGTGTATCATGGAATCTCCTGTTGTCCAGACTGGCTGTGTATCATGGAATTTCCTGTTGTCTAGACTGGCTGTGTATCATGGAATTTCCTGTTGTCTAGACTGGCTGTGTATCATGGAATTTCCTGTTGTTAGGACTGATTGTATTTCATGGAATTTCCTGTTGTCCAGACTGACTGTATTTCATGGAATTTCCTGTTGTCCAGACTGTATTTCATAGAATTTCCTGTAGTCCAGACTGGCTGTGTATCATGGAATTTCCTGTTGGCCAAACTGACTGTATGGTGTAGAATTTCCTGTTGTCCAGACTGACAGTATTTCATGGAATTTCCTGTTGTCCAGACTGGCTGTGTATCATGGAATTTCCTGTTGTCCAGACTGACTGTATTCATGGTATTTCCTGTTTGCCAAACTGACTACATTTCATGGAATTCCTGTTGTCCAGACTGACTGTATTTAATGTAATTCCTGTAGTCCAGACTGACTGTATTTCATGGAATTTCCTGTTGGCCAAACTGACTGTATGGTGTGGAATTTCCTGTTGTCCAGACTGACTGTATTTCATTGTATTTCCTGTTGTCCACTGACTGTATTTCATGGAATTTCCTGTTGTCCAGACTGGCTGTATATCATGGAATTTCCTGTTGTCCAGACTGGCTGTGTTATGGAGTTTTTTTTTTTTATTCTATTACTTAAAATGGATGACGGTCACAGTGCCGTCAATGACAAACTGATGTCCCTGATGAGCCTGCCATGTCTTCTGGTTGAAGACGTTGTCGTCCAGACCATCACCGTGTTGGCAGGAGACGGTGACGTCCTGCGCTAAGAGTGACATAAATCCTGCGGAGGTCACTTTTCCAGGATGCAGCTTCTGGGAGTTGTGGGCTGAATCCTCTGCAGCGCTACAACGTGGGCGTCAGGGAAGACTCATGGCGGATTTCTCACAGAGGCCGTCCGCAGAGTGAGCCACAGCCTCGTCGTCCACAGGCCGCACTATGACAGCACCACCAGTCACGTCCTGCAGTGGATTACGAACTCTCTGCACAACACGAGGCAGCGTGTTCACCAATGCTGACTCAGACGTACAACAAAGTTGTGCCTTGGGTCCCGCCTTTCCCTGCTCCCCATCACTGACCAGGTCCAGAGGCCTCTCACCACGGCCCGGCTGTCTGCTGGTGACGCCATTCACCACAGGCATGTGGGCTGTCCCCGGGGACCAGAGTGGCCTGTGCAGCAGGAATGGGACCTGCTGGCCCACTAGGCAGAGAAAAGGCAGATGTCTTTCCATTCCCCTCAAAGTGCTCAGTGCGGAAGACGCCCAGTCGGCCTCACACTCTTGACCATAACCAACCCCATCCGCAGTGGCCACCAAGGTAATGTAAGGTAATGTTGCTTATAGCCCAGCCGACCGCAAAAGGCCACACCAGGGCTGTCACACCGCGTCGAGGTCAGCTCACACGTCATTCATATTCACACAACCCTTTATAATACATCTAAAAAACACACCCGAAGTTTTGTTAAAAAATGTTTCTACTGTGAAATCTCAGATCAGATGAAAATATTAATATGTCAGAAGTTCAAAGATCACATCAGGTGGGACATCTCTGAGCAAGGTTTCCACGGAGACTGCCGTAAAACGTTTGTGTCTCACATCATGGAAATCCCAACACTCTAAAAGAACATGTTTCACTGTGAGTGGTACACGGCATGGAATTCACCACGGAGCTTCTTCACTCTTTGAAAGGAACGAATGAGTTAAAAACGAACGGGCAGTGTGCAGCCGGCCTAAAACCGGCAATGGCGACAGTGGTAGAAGCTAGTCGATCTGGCCTGCTGTCTCCGCAGCTGGATGGTGGGCCACTTGGTTTCTGCCACTCATCCTCAACGACTGGAGCCCAGTGTGCGACTCACACACATACAGCGCCACCCACCCTGCACCTGACCCACACACAGACAGCGCCATCCACACCCTGCACTTGACCCACACACATACAGCGCCATCCACACCCTGCACGTGACCCCACACACAGACAGCGCCATCCACATCCCGCACGTGACCCACAGACAGCGCCATCCACACCCTGCACGTGACCCCACAGACAGACAGCGCCATCTACACCCTGCACATGACCCACACACAGACAGCGCCATCCACACCCTGCACGTGACCCACACACAGACAGCGCCAACCACATCCCGCACGTGACCCACAGACAGACAGCGCCAGCCACACCCTGCACGTGACCCACAGACAGACAGCGCCAGCCACACCCTGCACGTGACCCACACACAGACAGCGCCATCCACACCCTGCACGTGACCCACAGACAAACGGCTCCATGACTTGGCTGCCGTCTGGCGTCCAGGGTCAATAAGATCTTGGCAGAAACAACCAGCGTCAATGAGATCGGGACAGAAACAACCACCGTCAATCAGATCTTGGCAGAAACAACCAGCGTCAATGAGAGCGTGGCAGAAAAAAAATCCAGTGTGAAGGAGATCGTGGCAGAAACAACCAGCGTCAATGAATTCGAGGCAGAAACAACTAGTGTGAATGAGATCGAGGCAGAAACAACCAGCGACAATGAGACTGGGAAGAAACAATCAGCATCAATGACACCGTTGCAGACACAACCAGTGTGAAGGAGATCGTGGCAGAAAACCAGCGTCAATGTGATCGTGGCAGAAACACCAGCGTCAATGTGATCGTGGCAGAAACAACCAGCGTCAATGTGATCGTGGCAGCAGACACAGCGTCAATGTGATCGTGGCAGACACAACCACCGTCAATGAGACCAAGGCAACAACCAGTGTGAAGGAGATCGTGGCAGAAACAACCAGCGTCAACGAGACCGTGGCAGAAACAACCAGCGTCAATGTGATCGGGGCAGAAACCGAATGGCCGCCTTCCCATTGCCTTCCCATTGAGGAGACAGCAGGCCACATCGACCGGCTTCAACCACTGTCGTCATGGCTTTGGCCTCACCCCAGCAGTTACTTCCCTTTCTCTGACCAGCAGAACGAACTCGCAGACAGTGCCATGCTCCATCTCATGCCTGCCACTTCCAACAGAACACTGTACCGCAAGAAGCCATCCCACACATGCCTGCTCTTTCAGAACGGAGAAGGCTTCCCCAAACACACGGCAAGTGCGCTCTTCCTGATAGCATTCGCTCAAAGCAAACCTTTAAAAAAATCCCTGACCAACTCGTTATAGCTCCGCGCCCCCATCACCACACCCTTCCTCCAAGTTGCTCCACCTCTGCTGTTTTTTTTTTTTCTCTCGCACCCCACACTGCCCCCCCCCCCCCCCCCCCCCCCCCCCCCCCCTGCCCAAATGCTGGAGTTTCATCATCGTTTGATGTGGACTTTTCACAAAAGCACTGCCTAGGACTAGGTACACTCAATCTATCGTGTTGCGCATGATCAAGACAGGAAGATAGGAAATCCCTAAACGTCTCTCACGGCACCCCCACGTCCCACATTAATCAAATCAAAATCGAATTAAAATCAAATTCACCTAATCATCCTAGATTAGAAATGACATTGTGATCACGCATGCACACATCACAACCAAACGATGTGACTTGACGAGAAACTTAACAGCAAAAAAAAAAAAAAAAATTGATGAAAACTATCCGTGCAAGAGAGGCAGGTTTTGATTGTGATGGAAGGTGTCAAGAAATAGGAAATGCAGAAAGAAAGTTGGGGGGGGGGGGGGGGGGGTAGAAATATAAGAGAATATGGCTTTACAACTGAAACGGCGTACAAGGAACATCAGAATGACAGATAGTACACACACGGAACTGTACTGGTGAAACAGTAACAATTTACGACAGACAGAAGTGCCTTTTAAACTCCCAGCAAGAATGGAAGTTTCAAATTTAGTATCGAAGTAAGCAACGAGTAAATGAACAAATCATTCAAAAAAAAAAAAAAAAAAAAAAAGAAGAAGAAGAAGAAGAATTAAGAAGCCAACGATTCCAATGTACCTGCCGGACTGCCAAGAGAGAAGACAGGAGGCCAATGTGGCCACAGAGAAAGTTCCCCAGCGAGCCATGCCAGCCAGCTGGTCCATCTCCATGGCGCATCAGGACGTTCCCTATCTTATCTCCTGGTGCTGCGTCAGTGCGCAGGGATTCTTAAGTAGACTCTTTGCAGTCAGTAAATCCTCCTCCCACACATGTTTCCCCTGATAAGAAACGTCACGTTTTGTTGATGGAAACAGAAGTGGAGATTTATTAGCATCGCTTGGGAGTGTATACTTAAAAAAAAAAAAAACGTATTTGTTGTTTGTTTGACGATGCTGGCCCTATCGTCCGTGACCTCTTGTTGATATCTGCCTACATCACTTATCTACCCCTTCTCTACCACCACCCCCCCCCCCCCCCCCCTCCATCTCTCCTTCCCCTCCCCGCCTTCCTACCTCTTCTCCCACAAACCCCGAACGGTATGTCTGTGGTGGGTGAGACCTAGCGCCAGCACCACGTGCGCTTGTACAAGAGACCCAGGAGAACTCCACGACTCCCCTCCCTTTAGTGACGAAACTTTGGGAAACAAGTTTTAACAGGTTTTTACTGGAGGTGTTTGTTATGAACCTTCACTGTGTCAATGTCAGATCGTCACAAAGAGTCTCAACAGACCAGCCGCCGTGGCGAAGTGGTGGTCAGCGTCCACGGACACACGTCGCGGACCGGACTCCCGCCTGGGAGGTCGTCAGTTTCCCATCAGAGCCATTTAATTGTGGTATTTTTCTGTCCCGACCGGCCCCTACCTAGAATTGTTTTGCTTCGGGCTTAGTTGGGAAGACTGGGACCACACAGTCGAGTTTTTCATCCACTTAATGGATGCGTCTTTGACAGTGTTGTTCAAATTTCCCGACCGACACTGCATATGTCTATATCTCTCGGGCCTGGTTGACGCTGGGGTAAATTATGAAAGT
>JADBJO010002256.1:257500-260000 GCA_016801955.1 Conus betulinus
TGTGTGTGTGTGTGTGTGTGTACGTGTGTGTGTGTGTGTGTGTGTGTGTGAGGGCCACGGATACACAGCAGTCATAGAGCCCACATACACACCCCGTTACGTGCCCACGCACACCCCGGTGCGCCCTGGCCAACACCCCTTCTGTTTTCCACCCATCCTGTCTCTCTGACATTCCCTGTACTATCCGGCTCTCTTCTACCCCCCCCCCCCCCCCCCCCCCCCACCCCCCCTCCCTTCCTCCCCCTACAGCGAAATTCTCATGCCTGGCCACATTCTAGTGAAGAAGCACGATTGTGAAGCTCTGTGTACGTGACCTGGACAAAGGAGATGTTTTCACACGTTGCCAGTTCAAGTCCCATCAGCACCCAACTGAAAAATGGCCATTTTTTGCTGCCCCCCCCCCCCCCCCCCCCCCCCCCCGGGCAGGTTGTTGTTCTAGTGGTTGAGTGTAGAGTTAGATCCCCCCCCCCCCCCCTATCCCCCCCCCCCCACCCCCCCCCCTCCTCTAACCTGAAATGTTGCATCCTGTTTTGCCGCATTACTTGAGTGGGTGCAGATGTTGGCTGCAGGCTGAAAGTGAATGCGCCAAGGCCTTGCTTAAGGAGTCAAGTATGAATAGACTGGCGCAATTGGATTGTTTTTGATAATTTTCATTGCATCCGAGAGTTGATTCTCCTCATTTTCTTTCATGTGGCCATCAAGCTACAAGCCAGGTGGTTTCCAAGCAGACGGATTAAACTCAACGGAGTGGGACACACTGGGGGCTTTCCACCTGGCAGAAAGACAGGGTCACGGGCGAGTTGCACAGGCCCTGAAATGTGACGTCAACTAAGGGAAGGTCACGTATTTTAATACTTACGTGATGCCAACAGTGGAACCCCCCCCCCCCCCCCCCACCCCCCCCCCTTTACACACACACACACACACACACACACACACACACACACACACACACACAAGGGAAATAATTGGTGGTGAGTTACCCTTTTGATCAATTCTCAGTTTCACAAGAAGTGTTGGCTCAGATTTACGGCAGACCTCAAAATCCTCACACGGATTATACAGTGACATAGTGCCAAATCCTCTTCGTGGCGTGCGGCCCGTTCAGTGTGCAAATAACACGGGGAAACAACATCCCCCCCCCCTCTCTCTCTCTCTCTCTCTCTCTCTCTCTCTCTCTCCAAATCCTCTTCGTGGCGTGCAGCCCGTTTAGTGTGCAAATAACACGGGGCAAACAACCCCCCCCCCCCCCCCCCCCCCTCCTCCTCTCTCTCTCTCTCTCTCTCTCTCTCTCTCTCCAACGCTTCATTCAATAAAGGTTAATAATGAGTGAGTGGTTGATTCGCATGCATTTTCTTGTCTTTAGTGTTTGCTCTTTTCTTTACTACCATCTTTTCTTGTTTTTTCCTCGAGATTTTGTACATGTTTGCATTTATCTATATGTGCACGTGTAATGTATGTATGTGTGCATGTACATATTTATGAAATGTATACGGGTGGGTATAAATATTTCTGCGTCTTTTGTTTAGTATAGTAACTTTAATAGTCTCCTGCCATTTCCTTTGTCACATGTGCAATTATAAGCATTTGAAACATTATAAGCATTAGCTTGTTCAAATTTTCACATTTATTGCAAAACTGTGATTGTGAAGTGAAAATAAACTTATTTCAACCAACATTCCCAGCTGAACGAGGGAAGCAGCCAAACACGCACGGGCCATGGAGCTGTCCTCGTCACTTTGACTCTCAAGCAGGTTAGGTACAGACGTGGGCCGCATGGACTGCGATGCCTCGCCATTCCTGTTGGTCTCTCCAACGCTGTGCAAAAACGGTCAGTGCCACGAACCTCCACCACCCACCCCCCCCCCCCCTTCCCTCCGCTTCTCCCAACTGCACCCAGGTGTTTGTTGGTTTGTTTGTGGTAAAGAACCCTCTGCAATGACTCTCCCTGTGCGCCGAATTTCCACCAAAACGATCAAACTTCTCTCTGTTCATCTTGCCTGAGAAAGACCTAAGAGGTCGAAACGCGTCGTGTTTTGTCTTGTAATGTTTTGTCCCTGTTTTCTGGCGGGTATACTTTAATTTCCTTTCACAATATGTTTCAGTTTGTGCCTGCAGTCACCTCACTTTGAAACTAACCTTTTGTTTGTTTGTCTCAGAAATCACCAAGGCAACAACTGTTTACCTTCAACCAATTCAAGTGTGGGTCATACAGATGGAGCATCATCATCATCCGCCAATTAGGTGAGCTTCCGAACTGATCATGGCGGCCTGAAAGGCGGCTCGGTGTGTCAGAAAGTGTGGTCCGAGCCAGCACTGGAACATGCACGCACGCACGCAAACACACGCGCACGTGCGCCCGAGAGCTTTTCGTTCCTAACCGTTCTTCGATCCTTAAAACAATGGGAGGAGGGGTCGGGGGCGCGCGCGGGGGCGTGGGGGGGGGGGGGGTGAAGGTTCAGACATAAATTAATCAACTGTTTATACGTACGGATGTATG
>JADBJO010002256.1:272500-277500 GCA_016801955.1 Conus betulinus
CTGATAGGACACATACAACTCCCAGAACACATAAACACGAGGACACATGTAGGTCTCCTCCTCCCTCCTTCCCACACCCCCAGTTCCGCCTCTCTCGTTCCCACCCGCCCCCCCCCCCCCCCCCCCCCCCCCCCCCTCCCTTCCACTCTTTCCAGCTACCCTCCATCGCCTTTGTATTGCTCCAGCTCCAAGCGACGCATTAGATATTTTTCCTGAAGTACGTGGTCTGGCTGGCTGAAGTGTTTGGTGAGAGCAGTGTCCCTGGTCTGTTTGATGTGACGTCTGTGGGTGTGTGCCGGAGCGGATTTTGGAGTGTTTGTAGAAAGACCGGCACACGTACTGTGATGGAGGACTGACGTCACAGTGGGACGGGTTACACCGGCGTTGTCAGCGCTCGTTCTGCATCTTCTGTCCGTGCCGCTTGTTGCTGAATGGGGAGACGACTGCAGATAAAGCACTGTTCGTTGTTACTGGCCACGGGGGGGGGGGGGGGGGGGGGGGGGGGGGGGGGGGATGGGGAGTGGGTGGAGTGGTGGGGCACGTCTGGCTGGACGGGTTGGCTGGGGGTCGAGGTGGGGAGAATGATGCGCGCGCGCGCGCGTGCGTGTGCATGCGTGCGTGTGTGTGTGTGTGTGTGTGTGTGTGTGTGTGTGTGTGTGTGTGTGAGACAGACAGACAAACAGACGGACAGACAGACAGAGGTTAACGTTGCCTTCTTTTCACTCAGAAATTACAAGCTCTGGTACAATCAAACTTGACGCAACACTGATTATTGATAGGACCTTTCCACCCAACCCCTGCACGAAGATGTCACCGAAAGAAAAGGCCGTTAATCTGTGATTTACGTTTTTAGCAACACTGTCAACATTACGAAATGACATCTGTAGTAAAGAAATCGTGATCACTTACTGTAGCTTTTTATATAGAGATAGAGATAGATTTTAAATGAAACTGTGTGCAAACATCGCACAAAATATTTGCTTACATTTTATCTGGTTAAGACCATTTCACAAAATCGCTGACAAGTACAGACAAACGCTTAGTAAACACAGAATGGCCACGTAATTATATCTTGCCAGTTATACCAAAATGCGAGTTTGTCATTCAAGTCGTCTAAGTGAAGTCAAATGAAAGCAACAGATTAAAAGCTCTAACTGTTTCTACAATAACAGTTATGAAATAATACTAGTATGTCATGAATTTGCCTTTGTGACAGGAATCGTACGATCTTTTTTTCAATCAGACAAATTCTAACAGTAACAGTAAAGGTGGGGAATCCCAAATCCCCCTTCTGCTGAATAAATGCAATACCATCATATCGTCTGCTCTACACGCATTCAGTGCGAACTGGGTCAGTGCTTCTGTCCGCACTATCCCTGGTCATTATGCAAGAGAACACGAGGGGGTGGGGGGGGGGGGGGGGGGGGGATGCGCATGTGGATAATACACAGCATCTTCCAGTACGTGGGAATTTTGCTGAAGGTGCGCGCTGGCTGGGACTGGTGTGATGGGCAACACGTGCCACGTGCGCGGCTGTGGGAAAGAAAGAGAAGCCTACATCTGCAAGGGAGTGTGTGCTCTGCTGTTAGCTTACGGTCAGCAGTTAGCCTAAGGGGCCCACAAACGCCGTATATCGCCCACAGGTGGGGGTCAATGCAAGCAGTAATAAGGAATCTGTAAAGGTCTCTCACCCATTTCTGTGGTGGTTGTTTGTCGTGGTAATCGGGGACTGCCGGCTTACAACAGACCGCTCTAAGAATAATCAAACCTCAACGTAACGGAAACGGACCGTCTGGCTTCCATCACACCGCTGATCTTAGCTGCCGTAACAAGACTGTGAGTACTCTTCAACTTTAAGAGAGGACGTCAGTCATGGGAAGCGCAGATGCCAAGGCGAATCTTAAATGAGGCAGAGAACAGTAAACAGTAAATAACGAACAAGTGGGGGTAACTCTCGCTCCCCGATACGGGAGAAGCAAGATCTAGAGTTACCCTGCTGTGTTCGTTCTTTAAGCACAGATGCAGAAAACGGAAGGGTTCTATTCCAGAGACCTGTGCTGGTGCTGATGACGAACGATGGAGTGCGTCACCGAGTAAAGTTGTTCCCGTGAACGAAGAGGATGGTAAGAAGTCGACTCTGGCAAAAACGTTGTAACAGATTTAATGGCGAATGCTAAGTGACCACAAGGCTAAAGCTCGCGTACACGTCAATCTCAAAAGACAGCTTTGTGGGCCTAGGAAGACCTGGACGTCGTTGCTTGTGACATGTTTATGAGACCTGCTACACGCGGTATTGCCATGGCCGTTCTGCTGTGTGATCTCGCTCCACAGGAGACCAGGTGCCATGATGTGTGTGTGTGTGTGTGTGTGTGTGTGTGTGTGTGTGTGTGTGTGTGTGTGTGTGTGAACTGCAAGGCTAGAATCTGATTGACCGAAATGTTTGATGGCTGACACATCCCTAGGACAGCCTGTCTGGTCGGCCGTTTATGAACAGCATGGACTGGTGGGGTTAGGACTGGATACTACCTCAACAGACCCCAGGGCGTAAAGGCTGGTCAGCGGCATCATGAAACTGATTCAACAGCCTTAGCGATAGAAGACCTTACACCATTAGACTGACTTAGTATTAGAGAGGAGAGAGACAGAGACAAACAGATAGAGGGGTGAGGAGAGAAACGGACAGACAGACAGACAGACACAGACAGAGAGAGAGAGAGAGAGAGAGAGAGAGAGAGAGAGAGAGAGAGAGAGAGAGAGAGGAGGTGCGGAGGTTTTAAAGATCGTAATGTGCTCGGACACACACAAAAAAGAAACAAATGTTGTTTTTAAAAAGTGAAAGATAGCTCATGTACACACACACACACACACACACACACACACACACACACACACACACACACACACACACACACAGGGGGGGGGGGGGGGGGGGGTACAGGGTCAGGAATACCAAAGGTCCACGACAGAGGACAGAGAAAAAACAGTTCAGAATGTCTTGTCACACAGGCTACAACATTAAGACACAGGTCTGTTGTGTTCATTGTTCTATGTCACACAGGCTACAACATTAAGGACACAGATCTGTTGTGTTCATTGCTCTATGTCACACAGCTACAACATTAAGGACACAGATCTGTTGTTCTGTTCATTGCTCTATGTCACACTGACTACAACATTAAGGTCACAGATCTGTTGTTGTGTTCATTGTTCTATGTCACACAGACTACAACATTAAGGACACAGATCTGTTGTGTTCATTGCTCTATGTCACACAGGCTACAACATTAAGGACACAGATCTGTTGTGTTCATTGCTCTATGTCACACAGGCTACAACATTGAGGACACAGATCTGTTGTGTTCATTGCTCCATGTCATACAGACTACAACATTAAGGACACATCTGTTGTGTCCATTGTTCTATGTCACACATGCTACAACATTAAGGACACAGATCTGTTGTGTTTCATTGCTCCATGTCACACAGGCTACAACATTAAGGACACAGATCTGTTGTGTTTATTGCTCTATGTCACACAGGCTACAACATTAAGACACAGGTCTGTTGTGTTCATTGCTCTCTGTCACACAGGCTACAACATTAAGACACAGGTCTGTTGTGTTAATTGCTCTATGTCGCACAGGCTACAACATTAAGACACAGGTCTGTTGTGTTCATTGCTCTATGTCACATGGGTTACAACATTAAGACACAGGTCTGTTGTGTTCATTGCTCTATGTCACACAGGCTACAACATTAAGACACAGTCTGTTGTGTTCACTGCTCTGTCACACAGGCTACAACATTAAGGACACAGATCTGTTGTGTTCATTGTTCTATGTCACACAGGCTACAACACAGATCTGTTCTGTTCATTGCTCTATGTCACACAGGCTACAACATTAAGGACACAGATCTGTTCTTGTTTTCATTGCTCTATGTCACACAGGCTACAACATTAAGGACACAGGTCTATTGTGTTCACTGTTCTATGTCACACAGACTACAACATTAAGACACAGATCTGTTGTGTTCATTGCTCTATGTCACACAGGCTACAACATTAAGGACAGAGATCTGTTCTTGTGTTCATTGCTCAATGTCACACAGGCTACAACATTAAGGACACAGGTCCGATGTGTTCATTGCTCTATGTCACACAGGCTACAACATTAAGAACACAGATCTGTTGTTGTGTTCATTGTTCTATATCACACAGACTGCAACATTAAGGACACGGATCTGTCGTGTTCATTGCTCTATGTCACACTGGCAACAACATTAAGGACACAGATCTGTGTGTGTTCATTGTTCTATGTCACAAATGCTACAACATTAAGGACACAGATCTGTTGTTGGGTTCATTGCTCTATGTCACACAGGCTACAACATTAAGGACACAGATCTGTTGTGTTCATTGTTCTTATGTCACACAGACTACAACATTAAGACACAGATCTGTTGTTGTGTTCATTGTTCTATGTCACACAGACTACAACATTAAGGACACAGATCTGTTGTTGTGTTAATTGTTCTATGTCACACGGACTACAACATTAAGACACAGATCTGTTGTGTGTTCATTGTTCTATGCCATACAGACACAACATTAAGACACATATCTGTTGTGTTCATTGTTCTATATCACACAGGTTACAACATTAAGGACACAGGTCCGATGTGTTCATTGCTCTATGTCACAAAGGCTACAACATAAGGACACAGATCTGTTCTTGTGTTCATTGCTCTATGTCACACAGACTACAACATTAAGGACACAGATCTGTTGTTGTGTTCATTGTTCTAACTCACACAGGCTACTACATTAAGACACAGATCTGTTGTTGTGTTCATTGTTCTGTGTCACACACGCTACAACATTAAGGACACAGATCTGTTGTTGTGTTCATTGTTCTATGTCACACAGACTACAACATTAAGGACACAGATCTGTTGTGTTGTGTCACACAGGCTACAACATTAAGGACACAGGTATGTTG
>JADBJO010002256.1:282500-287500 GCA_016801955.1 Conus betulinus
ACGAAACAATGACATTATATGTTTTAAGTGTCTCTCCATATCTAATTGTAAATATTTTGGAATACAGTGCATGTAATCGCAAAATCTTCTATACATTGAATACCGCTCACTATTTTCCACATGGTCTTGCCAGTTTTGCCATCTACAATCGATAAGCCGCTGCTTAAACAAACTAAAAAATTCATTTGCATCTCCAACACCTTGGTTTTAACCATACATACCCAAAACCATTCTGAAACAGATATAATCTTACATTTGTTACCCAGTTCCTTTTGCCTTTCTGGTCTAAATGTGTAGCAGCATTAAATACGCTTTCTTTGGTAGCCTGTGTTCATCCATCTGTACTAACTTTAACCAGTAGGAAATACATCGAACAATAGAGTTAATAGTTATTGGGAATCTGCCTAATTCATTATACACAAGATCATTTGGTGTTCGCATATCAACAGACAAAAATTTCTTAAGGGCAAACAAGTGGATCTTTTCACAGTACTGTGTAGCTTTTTCCATCCCCCATATTTCAGAACCATATTGCATTATTGGCTGTATCTGAGCATCAAAAAGTTTTTAGAAAAACATCAACAGAATAAATTATTGCACTGACGCAATCTCTGCATTATACTCAAAAGTGCCCTTTTTGCCTTGCTAGCAATATCCCTACATGCCACAGTAAAACTTAATCTTGTTGAAAAATAAACTCCTAGATATTTATATGCATTAACTACAGGCATGTATTGCCATCATATATCCATCTCTCTCTCACACCCAGATAACCACCTTTTCTGAAAACAACAATATTACTCTTATCCATATTCACCTTTAAACAAAGTGAAGAGGATGCTCTCTGTAAACTATTTAACTGTGTTTGCAGACCAATAATAGTCTCGGAAAGAAGAACAACATCATCAGCCAATAAAAGGATAAACAATTCAAGCGAATCGGACAGAAAATTGACACCATGTCTGCCGTTATTGATTACCTCTATAGCCAGTTCATTTTTATAAATAACGAAAAGAATTGGACTGCATATATCTCCTTGCTTCACTCCAGACGAGCAAGATAACTGGTTAGTAAAGGTAGCACCACATCTAATACGAGCCTTCACACTGGTGTACATACTTTTTAATACAACGAAAAAGTTTTCCTCTGATTCCATTTTTCAGCAAAACAGGCCATAGTAAGTTTCTATTAATAGTATCAAAACATTTCTCAAAATCGATAAAGGCAACATAAAGTTTTCGATTATTACAAAATTGTTTTTGAACGCATGCCAGCAGTGTAAATAAATGGTCAATAGTAGAGTAGCCAGCTTTAAACCCAGCCTGATATTCTCCAGTAATATTATTTTCTGTTACCCAGTCCTGTAAGCGACGGTTAATAATTATGCCATATACTTTACTACTTGTATCACACAAACTTATACCACGATAATTTCCCGGATTATTGGCATTTCCTTTCTTATAAAGGGGCAAAGTAATCGATTCAGTCCAACCATCCGGGTAGAAACCTTTCTTAAAAAGAACATTGAAAAATTTCACAAAGAAAAAGGACAACCATTGCACTCGCACTTTTTAATATTTCGCTAATAATACCGTCGGGTCCCGCAGCTTTTTTGGGTTTAAGTTTTCTTAATGCAAGAACAACTTCATCTTCAGAATTGGTCTATTATTAAAGGAATCATCATCATCGTCATCTAAACCATTATCTAATTCCTCATTTTCCGGATGAGCAACATCAACTTTTTCCAGCAACGTTTTTAAATGTGTTAAACCAATCATCTACCGTAATCTGGTTTAGAGAGAGAGAGAGAGAGAGAGAGAGAGAGAGAGAGAGGAGAGAGAGAGAGAGACAGACAGACAGACAGACAGAGACAGACAGGCAGTGAGAGCGAGAGGCAGAGAGAGAGAGAGAGAGAGAGAGAGACAGAGACAGAGACAGTGTGAATAAATGGGCGAGTGGTGCATAAGCTGAGACTCAAAAATACGGGGACAAATACGAACTGCGCGCATATGCGCGCGCGCGCGCACACACACACACACACACACACACACACACACACACACACACACACACACACACACGCACTCACAGAGTCAAACAGACGGATGAAGAGAGAGAGAGGGAGAGACAGACAGACTGACAGATAGACAGACAGGCAGAGAAGCAGACGGACATACAGACACACTGGGACAAATCCAAAGAAACAAGCTAGAACAGACATACCAGCAAACATAAAAAAGAGACGGGTCATCCAATAGAGCGGACACCTACAGCAAACAAGACAAGGGGGTGTGTGTGTGGTGTGTGTGTGTGTGTGGGGGGGGGGGGGGGGGGGGGGAGGGAGGAGGAGGCGTATTTGAATGAAACCTGATTCACTATCTACTCCTCTCCATCTCCCTCTGACCCTCCCCTTACCCCCCGTTTCCCAGGCTTACTTGGGGGCAAAACCCATTACACAGGTGTGTCTCGCTAGAGTGTTCAGGCTCACCAGCCTGGTGGTGTTGGGACAGACAGGGAAAGAGAGAACTGTTCACAGTAGCTCATGCTGCAGTTCTTTTTCGTTCTGTTCTTTTTTTTTTCTTCAAAATCTCTCTCTCTCTCTCTCTCTCTCTCTCTCTCTCTCCACTCCCCCCTTTCTCTCCCCCCACTCTCCCCTCCCCCCTCTCTCTCCCTCCATTTTCTCACTCTCCCCTCCCCGCTCTCTCTCTCCCCACTCTCACTATCCCCTCTCCCCCTCTCTCTCCCCACCCCCCTCTCTCTCTCCCCACTCAATCTCTCCTCCTCTCTCTTCTCTCCCCCTCTCCCCTTCCCCCCTCTCTCTCTCTCCCACTCTCACTCTCCCTTCCCCCTCTCTCTCTCCCCACTCTCACTCTCTCCCCTTCCCCCTCTCTCTCCCCACTCTCTCACTCTCCCCTCCCCTTCTCTCTCCCCACTCTTTCACTCTCATCCACCATGCACAGCCACACCCACAACTGTCGTGCAGCTCCATTTCCGGCAGTCCACCACACGGAGCTGTCAGTGTCAGGCTGCTGTGAGGCGACTCAACGGAGGAGACCCGCTGCTGCCACTGATGACTGACTGATTGATTGATTGATTGATTGATTGAATTTAACGTCTGTTCACAACAATGGTGATATTAGACTGCCGCTGCTATTACCCTCGGAAGTGTTCAGCTGAGATTACCTTACGCTTATTGCAAAAACCAAACACTTGCTGGTAAGTGCCTGTCCAACGAAACATAGGAACGCGTGACGAACGACCAAAACGCAAAAGGTATTAACGGCGGTCTCTCAATGTCAGTGGGTGGAGAAATGGTTTGAATAACTTTCTAACCCACTCGTCCATTCGATTTACGTGATCGGCTATGGTTTGGGGTTATGCCCTTTACAATTCGTGAGAAGTCGCACACAGGATCCTGATGGATAGAAGAGGGTCCCATCTACAGCAGTCTGCCCGCTGCCAGCAATGTTTGTGCTAGAAAATGTTCTAGAAAAAAAAAAAAAATGTTTCCAACACACACAGCTCGACCCTTCGGTTTGGGCTGTAGTTTTGTTGCGCCATTTTATATATATATATATATATATACATATATATATATATATATATATATATATATATATATATAACACAACATATTGCATGTTACGAACGGAACGAACGAACGAACGAAATTTCATTTTAGCTGGGTAATAAGATATGCAAACTATACATGCTGTTTTCCACCTAGCCCTGGGGGGAAAACGATGAAAAACCGAAAACATTCATGTCCCGTGTAGCAGGACAAGGAAAAGAACGGATAGGCCTACACAAATCGGCATTTAGACTATGAAAATTAACAGACTGATACTACAAACGGAAATGACAGAATCCTGCATGCACACACACACACACACACACACACACACACACACACACACACACACACACACACTCCCTGTTGGAAGACTGGATATTTGTTGTTGTAGGTTTTTTGTGTTTTGTTTTGTTTTGTTTTGATCAAGCGGAGTTTTAAATTAGTCCTTTGTGAATTAAGTAAAGCACAAATTAAGTTTGGAATTTCAAACCTCTCTCTCTCTCTCTCTCTCTCTCTCTCTCTCTCACACACACACACACACACACACACACACACACACACACACACACAACGTCCCCATTCACACACACACACACACACACACACACACACACACACACACACCCACACAGAGAGAGAGAGAGAGAGAGAGAGAGAGAGAGAGGACTGATAGTCCAGCCGGCCGGGCGACCAACGGAGGGGAAACATCTGTGGCTTGGCACAGCGCGCACACGGTACGGCCACAAACCCAAAAGGTGTACAGTCAGCATGGAGAATGGCAGGCACAGGTGTCAATGAACGACAGTGGCTGGACCTCTCTGTTTGTCTTTCGCTCTGTCTGTCTGTCTGTCTGTCTGTCGGCGTGTCTGCCTGGCTGGGTTTGGGGACCCCTGTTTCCTCCCTCAGCTACTGTTTTTTTCCTTCAGGGTGAATGACTCACTAAGCCTGCCCGGACTGTAAATTCGGTGTATTTTTACACCCACACTATCTGACTGCCTGTCTGGTTACTGTGTCCGTTTGTCCGTCTGCTTATGGTCCTCTCTTTCCCTCCCTTCATTTGGACATCAGTTCCACCGCACTGAACGTTTTAGGGCTGGAGTCCGAGGGAATGACTCACTAAGCCTGCCCGGACTGTAAATTCGGTGTATCCACAAAACAACACGTGAAACGAACACACATGCTGAACGAAGCATGCGCACATACACCCACACTATCTGACTGCCTGTCTGGTTACTGTGTCGTCGCTTAGGCCTGTCCGTTTGTCTATCTGCCCGTCTGCTTATGGTCCTCTCTTTCCCTCCCTTCATTACAACATTTCTGGACATCAGTTCCCACCGCACTGAACGTTTTAGGGGCTGGAGTCCGACTAGCCTAACAGGCATTTATTAAAACTTCGGACATCGGTCACTGAACGATTGCCCTTGAA
>JADBJO010002256.1:297500-305000 GCA_016801955.1 Conus betulinus
AAGAGTGGTTTCAACAGTTGTGTCACATTGTCAATGAGAAAAGTACAGCAACCTGAAGAGGGGCGGGGGAGGGGTGGGGGGGGGGGGGGGGGGGGGGGGGGGTTAGCGGTCCGGAAGGGAACGGCGTTGAAAGCTTTCCCACTGCTTCAGTACTGACAGTATAGAAGCGAAAAACAAACAATCCCTAAAACATGATACCTCAGTTAAAACAGCTGGACCGGACGGGTTGATCAATGCGGAAGGGCAGCAGTTTCTTTCCTTTTCTTTCTTTCTTTCTTTCCTTTCTTCTGTCTCATCTTTGCCAGCTCAGTGACATCACCCCCCACGCCGCTCGATACAGCCTCCCGTCCCACAGCCACAGCCTGGCTTGTCGGGAGCAGCCCTGGCACAGGCAAGCCACGGGGGATACACAATGCCAAGTCGTCACGAGGCAACCCACCGGAGGAGACACTGCACTGCTGCCGAGTCTCTTCGGTGGTGTCCCGTAGTGCCTGTTCTGATCCTACACACGCAGGACACCTCCTACTAAGCCCCCAACTGACGACAATAACTGCTTAGTCGTGCAGCCGGCGTGGCACGTATATTTTTATACTTCATTTTTTATATCTCTCTCTGTCTCTATCTGTGCGTGCGTGCGTGCGTGTGTGTGTGTGTTCTCCGTCATCGTAGCCTATCACCTGCACTGATCCGTTTTGAGACATGATCTTATTTACCGTCACAAGTGCATCCAGTCTGCTCAGAACAACAGTTCGTAGGTTTGTTTGTTGTGAACGAAAGTACCCGAAGTGATCATGTCCTAAGAATTCACGTTTTTTCCCCCCCGGTTTTCTATCGTTTACTCTGCGGCAAGACTGAACGAGATACATTGGAAAATTGCTGAAATTTTCTCACGACCTCTATCAAGACCTCCTTTCTCTGCCTGCTGAAGCTGCTGAAGCCAGCAAAAGGAGGCTCGGCTCACACAGTCTCCTGCAGTGAACGTAAAAGGCGATTTCAGCCACACTTGACAGGACAGTGAATGACCGTTTCCATACCCCAGTGTGTGTGTGTGTGTGTGTGTGTGTGTGTGTGTGTGTGTGTGTGTGTGTGTGTGTGTGTTTGTGTGTGTGTGTGTGTGTGTGTATTTGTGCGCGTTTGTGCGTGCGTGTGTGTGTGTGTGTGTTTTATGTTGCGCGTGTGTGTGTGTGTGTGTGTGTGTGTGTGTGTGTGTGTGTGTGTCTACGTGTATTTATGCGCGTTTGCGTGCGAATGTGTGTGTGTGTGTGTGTGTGTGTGTGTGTGTGTGTGTGTGTGTGTGTGTCTACGTGTATTTATGCGCGTTTGCGTGCGAATGTGTGTGTGTGTGTGTGTGTGTGTGTGTGTGTGTGTGTGTGTGTGTGTGTGTGTGTGTGTGTGTGTGTGTCTGTGTGTGTGTATATATGTGTGTTTGCGTGCGAATGTTTGTGAGTGCGCTAACGAATGTGCGTGTATAGGTGTGTGTGTGGGAGGGGCTGGGGGTAGCCATGTCTGTGGGGGGAAGGGGCAAGTATATGTATGTGTGTGTGTGTGTGTGTGTGTGTGTGTGTGTGTGTGTGTGTGTGCACGTGTGTGTGTGTGTGTGTGTGTGTGTGTGTGTGTGTGTGTGTGTGTGTGTGTGTGTGTGTACGTGCGTGCGTGCGTGCGCCGGTGAGTGCGCGTGCACGCGCGCACGTATGTAGGCGCATCCCTGCATATGCTGTATATGTACGAATGCGTGTGTATGTTAAAGGGCATGTGTGTGTGTGCATGGATGTGTGTGTGTCTTGTGTATATATGTGCATGTTTGTATATGTGTGCATGCTTGCTTGTGTGTTGGTGTGGGTGGATGCAGTGCTGTGTATGCATGCATGCTTGCATGTGTGTGGGAATGCTTGCATGGGTGTGAGTGTGTGTAGTGTTATGCACGTATGCGCATGTTTGCATATGTGTGTGTATGCTTGCATGGGTGTGTGCAGCCTCTTCCGTCCACATTATACAAAAAAAAAAAAAAAAAAAAAACGTATATACAGACGCGCGCGCGCACGCGCACGCGCACACACTCTCGCACATACCCTCGACGGTGTCTCCAGGTGAGCGTGGTAAGTCAAGGTCGGTAGGGGAAGGGGACAATTGTTGGTCATTGATCAAAGACCCCAGGGGTTGAGAGCCTCGCCTGGCGCCGCACAATAGCGGCGAACACCGGCGACATTCCTCACAAGATAAGCGTTACATCTACCATCCACTGTGGGCGGGGGAGGGGGATGGTGGGAGGGGCTGGGGGGGGGGGGGGGGGGGGGGGGGGGGGGGGAGCGGGAGGGAGACGGGGGGGGGGGGGGGGGGTGTCACGATCGAGCGAGTTTTTACTGTGCGGAGGAAAACGCGGAGCGAAGATTACTGTGTGGGTTGAATAGTTGGCGAGGCTGGGTGTATCCTCTTGAGTGTGGGTACAAAAGCGTCTGGGAATGATATGGTTGGTGTGTGTGTGTGTGTGTGGGGGGGGGGGGGGGGGGGGGGCGTGGACTGACGTGGGGAGAGAAGTGTGGTTGTATGCGTACAGGTGTGTGTGTGTGTGTGTGTGTGTGTGTGTGTGTGTGTGGTACGCGCGCGCCCACGCGCGCATGCGCCCGCGAGCGCGCGCGAGCGTGCACATGTGGATTCTGTGGCAGATGCCTCTGTTCGTGTGTATGTATTTGCATGTTGTTTAAGTTCTGTTTCCGCGTGCGTGCGTATCTGTGTATAAAACATGTGTGCAAGTACACGTGTGTGTGCGCGCGCGCGCGCGTTTTCGCATGAATGTGCACGCTTGTAGAAGTTTTTTGCGCGTGGGCACATCATGTTCGTGCGTATCTTATTAATCAATATATGCATGCATATGCACTCGCACGCGTTCTCTCCCTGTGACCATCCAAGTCTCTCTCTCTCTCTCTCTCTCTCTCTCTCTCTCTCTCTCTCTCTCTCTCTCTGATGTCCGATAATGCAAAAGCTGTGCAGCGGACGAGAAGACACGGACATAAGACGCTGGGCGGAGTAGAAAACGGAAAAGAAGAAGGCTAAACAACAACAACAACAACAAAGGTGGGGGGGGGGGGGGGGGGGGGGGGGGGGGGGGGGGGGCAAAGAATAGAAATGCTATGCAAATTAATCTACTGGTCTATTATACTCGTGTTCCCGAATCACACCTGAACATTTGTATAGGTCTACAGCCTTCTATCAAAAATCAGCTTCTACCACAACGTTGTGTCCTGCCTGGCTGGTTTACACACGTAAGTCGCCGGGTCAATAAACACATGGGCATACTACAGGTCAGTGTATCGTTTCAGACGAAGGGAAAACAACATAGCCGATTTCCCCTCGCCGCTATGCCTGAGCGCCTTGCACGGGATTTCTTCCAGCGTCACACTATCCCGCTAATCATTAGCTGTAAGGAAACATTCAATTCCGTGTTTCCACAAAGCATATTCTTGCCACAAACACACGTGCGAATGACCGGATGCGAGCAAGAGCACGCGCACTGACACACACTGATAAACAAACACATGCAAACCTCCGCGCAAACATTGATGAACAAAAGCAAACAAGCGCGCGCGCACACACAGAGAATTATTTCAGCACTGAAGGAAAAATCAAAAGCTCTTGTTTCAGTCAATTTAACAATCTCAGCATCACTGCAAATTTGAACTGTGCGGGGGTGCTAATCGTGCATGTATTTGTGTTCACGCCGACGAGCGTGTCCGTGCATACCATTACATGTGCGCGTATGCGTGAGTTTTTGGAGGGAGGGGGAGAGGAGGGAAGGGAAGTGTGGGGGGAGGCTTGTGGTTGGGGTACATCAGGTGTTACGATCACAACCACCCCACGCGGTACTGCAGATAATCGTTTCAAGAGAGTGTGGGGAAGCGGATCTACCGTGAAAGTGCAGCTATTGAAACACCACCTGAACGACAACATGCGAAGATCAACTGCTGGAATGTGATTTTTACTGTTGGGCAATTCAGCAAGGCTGCAGGGATAGGGTACAGGCCTCTATCTCAGGGAACTGGAAATAAAAACCTTGTGAATGACAACTAGGTGTTTCCATCAACTTTAAAAGGTGCCGGAATACGTGAGAGCTCCCTCTCTCTCTCTCTCTTGGGGGGGGGGGGGGGGGGGGGGGGGGGGGGGGGGGGGGAGTTGATGGGCGCACGCACGCGTGTGTTTGTGCTCGCGTGCGTGTTTTATGAACATTAGCACACGATATCCATGTAAACCTCAGGACAACACGTTTAGGTCACAGTTTGTTGTGGACTTCCCAGCTACCCGTCTCACATAACGTAGCCAACGCAACAGCTGGCTTTAATATAGAGATACATTAAACACACATCCAGCAGGTAACACTGGCATAATTGATCTGATGCAAACGTTTTTGATTACACAAAATGAGATGAAAACGCTTCTTTGTATATGCAAACACTCATGCAAACAATTGTTTGTTATGCAACCACCACCACCCACTCCCACCCCACCCCGTAATCCCTCCCAATAATTATTATCCCTAACCAACAGTTCCCCCACTCCTTTCTCGACTTCACAGTGCGTTTCATTGTGCACGTGAGATGCCTCTCTGAATGATCTTTGTTTTCTAGAAACTGATGCTTGACATAAATTTCAAATATTGCATATCTGACACTATAAAATATTCCGTTCTGTGTGTAAACGGCGATTTAGCTGTGTCTCATTTTCTTTACACATAGAGAAAAGCAGAAACACTGTAACAACATGACAAAAAGTGAAAAGAAGATAAAATAGAAAAAAAAAAAAAAAAAAAAAAACCCAAACAAACAAAACACGACTAACTTGAAGCAAGCAAGCAGACGACAGGGTATGCAGACGACTGGAACCGTTAACAGCCGAAACAGAGCGTCCCACAGGCACAGTCTTCCCCCAGGTGTCAGGCACACGCTGCATAGACGTTGCCAATTATTTGTGTCGTCTGCTTCGGTGGATGATCGTGTGCGTGCCTGTCCCGCCGCCCCCTTTGCATTGTGGGCCAGTGTTGTCTGTGTCAGCTGGTGTCACCCGAGGTGAGCTCCGACCTCAGCGGGGCCGTTCTCGATGCCCTTCTTATTTAAATTTCAAAGGGCAACTTCACCAGAAGTTAGAAGCTTTTTCAACAAGTTCACCAGCACGAACGTTACCGTTTTTATCTTCTTTTTTTTCTTCTGTTTTTAGTGGTCATTTACCTGTTAATCCAACTTCCTGCTGCCTTCCCCATTAAACGGCTATTATCCAAGGGATAACAGTTGTGATCTGTAGGACTATTATCCAAGGGAAAACGGATCTATTATCCCAGGGAAAACAGTTGTGATCTGCAGGGAAAACGGCTATTACGCAAAGGCAAACAGTTGTGATCTGTAGGGAAAACGACTATCATCCTTGGGAAAACAGTTGTGATCTGTAGGGTAAAACGGCTATTATCCCAGAGAAAAACAGTTGTGATCTGCAGGGGAAAACGGCTAGGCAAAGGCAAAACGGCTATCATCCAAGGGGAAAACAGTTGTGATCTGTAGGGAAAACGGCTATTATCCCCAGGAAAACAGTTGCGATCTGTAGGGGAAAAACGACTATTATTATCCTAGTGAAAACAATTGTGATCTGTAGGGAAAACGGCTATTATCCCAGGGAAAACAGTTGTGATCTGTAGGGGAAACGACTATTATCCTAGTGAAAACAATTGTGATCTGTAGGAAAACGGCTATTATCCCAGGGAAAAACAGTTGTGATCTGTAGGGAAAACGGCTGTTATCCAAGAAAAACAGTTAGTGATCTGTAGGGGAAAACGGCTGTTATTCAAGGGGAAACAGTTGTGATCTATAGGGAAAACGCCTATTATCCAAGGGTTATCCAGTTGTGATCTGTAAAAATGGGGTGGCTGGGTGGAACAAACAATGGTGATCTGTAAGGAAAAACAGCTTTCATTCCAGAGGAAGACAGTTGTGATCTGTAGGGAAAACGGCTATTATCCCAGGGAAAACAGTTGGGTCTTGGGGAAAAACAGCTATTATCCAAGGGGGAAACAGTTCTCATCTGTAGGGAAAAACGGTTATTATCCAGGGAAAACAGTTGTGTTCTGTAGGGGAAAACGGCTATTATCCAAGGGGAAACAGTTGTGATCTGTAGGGGAAAACGGCTATTATCCAAGGGGAAACAGTTGTGATCTGTAGTTGTGATCTGTAGGAAAACACTTGTTATCCCAGGGAAAACAGCTGTGATCTGTAGGGAAAAGAGCCATTATCCAAAGGGAAACAGTTGTGATCTGTAGGGAACACGGCTATTATCCAGGGAAAACAGCTGTGATCTGTAGGGAAAAGAGCTATTATCCAAGGGGAAACAGTTGTGATCTGTAGGGAAAACGGCTATTATCCCAGGGAAAACATTTGTGATCTGCAGAGGGAAAAGAGCTGTATATCCAAGGAGAAACAGTTGTGATCTGTAAGAAAAACGCTATTATCCAAGGGGAAACAGTTTCTGATCTGCAGGGGAAAACGGCTATTATCCCAGGGAAAACAGTTGTGATCTGCAGGGAAAACGGCTATTATCCCAGGAAAAACAGTTGTGATCTGTAGGGAAAACGGCTATTATCTCAGGGAAAACAGTTGTGATCTGTAGGGAAAACGGCTATTATCCCAGGGAAAACAGTTGTGATCTGCAGGGGAAAAACGGCTATTATTAAAGGGGAAACAATTGTGATCTGTATGGAAAAAACGGCTATTATCCATGGGAAAACAGTTGTGATCTGTAGGAAAAACGGCTATTATCCTAGGGGAAACAGTTGTGATCTGTAGGGAAAACGGCTATTATCCCAGGGAAAACAGCTGTGATATGTAGGGAAAAGAGCTATTATCCAAGGGAAAACAGCTGTGATCTGTAGGAAAAACGGCTATTATCCCAGGGAAAACATTTGTGATCTGCAGGGGAAAACGGCTATTATCCAAGTGGAAACATTTGTGATCTGTAGGGAAAAACGGCTATTATCCAATGGAAAACAGTTGTGATCTGTAGGGAAAAGGACTATTATCCAAGGGAAAACAGTTGTGATCTGCAGGGGAAACGACTATTATCCCAGGGGAAACAGTATTACCCCAGGGGACACAGCTCTGATCTGTAGGGAAAACGGCTATTATCCAAGGGGACACAGTTGTTATCTGTAGGGAAAACGGCTAGAGTCCAAGGGAAAAAACAGTTATGGTCTTTAGAGGTAGCAGCTCAACCTGTTATTCTTAAGAATAATTGCTGTTTTAACCCGGGCAAACAGCTGTTGTCGGCTTACGAATCTCGTATGCTGTCATACGGGGACCTCGGCTTATCGTCTCATCCGGAAGACCTGCATTGATACGGAGTTCTTTATTCTTGACACAAGCGCCTGTATAATGACACAGACATCACATTCACACATGATTCGCAGTCTTTGTGTCGCTTGGTACACCTGAAAGCCGTTGTTGTTGTCCGGTTTTTTTGATACTCTGA
>JADBJO010002256.1:310000-329571 GCA_016801955.1 Conus betulinus
CATGGTCAAAATGTGTCCCACTCGCTCCAGACAAAACTACTGGGCCGATCTTTCTGAAAACTTTGTAGGTATGTTCATTATGGGTCACGGATGATACCCGATATTTTAGTTTACCGTTATAGCCGTTATTAACGGCTGTAACGGCCTGTAACGGTTTTTTTCTTCTTTATGGAATATCTCAGAAAGTACTTGGCCGATCTTTGTGAAAATTAGCAGCTATGTTTATTATGGGTCACGGATGATGCCCGATGTTTTAGTTTACCCAGTTATAGCCGTTACTAACGGCTGTAACGGCCTGTAACGGGTTTTCTTCTTTATGGAATATCTCAGAAAGTACTTAGCCGATCTTTGTGAAAATTTGTAGGCATATTCATTATGGGGTACGAATAATGTCCGATGTTTTGGTTTACCGTTATAGCCGTTACTAACGGCTGTAAAGGCCTATAACGGTTTTTCTTCTTTATGGAATATCTCAGAAAGTACTAGGCCGATCTTTGTGAAAATTAGCAGGTATGTTCATTATGGATCACGAATAATTCCCGATGTTTTAGTTTACCGTTATAGCCGTTACTAACGGCTGTAACGGTCTATGACGGTTTTTTCTTCTTTATGGAGTATCTCGGAAAGTACTTAGCCGATCTCTTCGTTATGAACAGTCGGGTTTAATAGTATTTTATCCTCCACACCCTAAATGGGCCGAAAGAATTAAACTTTTGAATGGATGTATGAGAGGCCCTTGCGCCTCGTTAACCAGATCTTCAGATGGACGAAAACAGCTACCTGTGCTGCGTGACAGTCAAAACTCCGTAGACCGGACTCTGGCGTGGAGATCATCAGGAGAGAATGCGCGTCGCTGTTTCGGGCTCTTCCTCTCGACAGCTATAATGACGCACCGAGCCCCCTCACCGATGTGAGGTCTCCTTGCCAGTTTGACTGTATGCCTTTTCTGTCAACCGTCAGGACTCGCACCAGCTTGTGTCCTCTCTCTTCAGCCAGATCCAATGACTTGCTTTCTCAACAGTCTCCTGAAGGGCTTTGTCATAGGATTCCCTTTCTTCGGACCAAGTCCAGTACTCTCATCCACTTCCTGACGCTAGTCGCGATGAAACCTCTGCAGCCAACTTCGACTGGGAAATGAATCGCTTTCCATCCCGCCTCCCTCGCAATCTTCAACAAGAGTCTCATAGCGATTTTCTTTCCGCTCGTGTGCCTCGCTGATATTGTCTTCGTGAGGCACAGTGAGTTCCACCATGTGCACTTCTTTCTCTTCCTCACTCCATATCACCAGGTCTGGCGTCTTCGTTGTTGGGATGGGGAAGAATCTTTTGCAGCCCTCTAGATCTGCTGCTACCTCCCATTGACCACCGCTCTGACCTTCTGTGGCTTCACTTGCCCTCTTTCTGTCAGGAACCTTGCCTCCTTGCGGCACAAACTCGATCTTGCCCAGTCCGCGTTTCTGCGGCCTAGGGGCGTATTTCCCTCTTCCACCTGTCCCTTTGCCATCTTGGTGAACACTTTGAGCACCTCGTTGTGTCTCCAGGTGTATCTGTTCAGAGCCAGGTGGCAGTTTGAGAGGATGTCCTTCATGGTTCCTCGTTTGCCGCACCTGCATTTGCCATCTTCCTGGACCTTCCATCTGACTAGGTTCACTGGCGAAGGCAGAACGTCATAGGTGGACCGGAGAAGAAAGCTTTGTCTCGATGTGTTCCATTTCCAGATCTCACACTCCATCCAATCTTTCTTTCAACTACATGCTCTTCCCACCTGGCCACCTGTCCTTGCTGGGCACACTGGATGAGATGAACTTTTCGCTTATCAGCCTCAATCTTTCGTACTTGCCCTGTTGCAGAGCAACACCCTGAGACATTTCCTGAAAACGGCCGAAAGGATTAAACATTTGAATGGATGTGTGAGAGGCCCTTGCGCCTCGTTAACCAGATCTTCAGACACTTTTGTTTGTTTTCTGCGAACGTTGCCAGCGCACTGCTAACTTGGCTGGTGAGCTAGACTGCACAGGACATTTACCTTCCTTGTGGCCTGTGGTTTCCTGCTGCAAGTTGTCAAATCATCGGAGACGTTCGGGTTCCTCTTCGGATGTCCCCGTCTTATGACATCATAACCCGGATGTGAGGTTGTTTTCGCTTGCCGAGACGACGAGAAGGACAAGAAGATGGGTCTGCAAAATGAATTGTGTTTGCTGTCTTTTTTTCGTGACTCTGACAGGTATGGAGCAGTTGCAATTGAATATAATTTGCATAATACACACAACATGTTTTCAAACTTGTGTAAGTCGGCGAATTTTAATTTTTTATGATCAGTTGTCAGGTGATTACTGCGTGCGAACTATGCTTCAACTTTTCTTTTGTGGCCATCAGGTTCTGGTGACTATGAACTATGATCTCTGACGGTCATAAGACGATTGTAATCATCATGCCATGTATCATTTGCTGTAGTGAAGAGTGAATTTATAATCTTGATGAGGGATTTAATGTTACACAGGTAAGTCTGCAAGCCTTAACGGAATACATCGATAAATCCAGATCCACCTCCCCTACTTTGATTTTGAAGGACTGAAGAATGTTCACTGGATGAAATATTTTGAAAATCCAGATATGAATCAGGATATGACTTTGCAGAAACTTGTCCAGTGTTGAGAAGGCATAGGTGCAAGTGGGGGAGGATACAACTGGAGATATCTGTATGCCCGAAGATTTTCATGTTGAACCCCAAGACATTTACAATTTGTTTGGCCCAGTAGAATCAAGGGTACAACGTTGTTTGTTTGGGTTTTTTTTTTTCAAATGATGTGGGTGTCCGACTGTTAAGTTTGGAAGATCAAACGTAACAGCCTGTGTCAGTAGTGAGTTACAAATCAGATAACTTTTTTTCTTCTTTTTATTTGTTATTTTGTTTTATCAATTTATTATGTAAATTTATTTTTGGTCCCACACGTTATTGGCCTTACTTAGTCTCTAGTTCTTTCGCAAAATTGCAAATTAAATGTTTTTTTAGTCTATAGTCCCACAGCAAAAATTGCAGATTAACTGTTCGGGTGCCATAGAAATACCTCCCATCAACGTCAAAACCTGATGCTTGACCCATTGCCTGTTGTATTTTTCAGGGCTAGAAATTCTCAGATAATTTCTAGTTATCCTGGGGGCAACTTGATACAAAAAAAATCTACTTGTCTCCACATATTTCTACTTGTACACCCTGAGGAAGTGCAATTATAACTGTGACATAATTAACTATATTTGAAAGAAGAAAAGCCAGCAAGAATTGCTGACTTTGGATCAGACTCGGCAACATTATGTAGATTTAGAAGATCACTGGCTATGAACTGGATTTTTTTTTTTCTTTATTGTAAAACAGCCTGTTATGACATGATCTTTCTAACATGAAATGACCTGAAATGTTTTTTTTCCTTGTCAGTCTTGGTCATTATCATCTTTCCTTATATGATCTTTGCCTCAACTGAAGTCTTCAAGTGGTTCTTGTTGTTGTTGTTGTCGTACCATGGCTAAAAGATTCCAGGGATCATCCAAACAGCCAAAACACTTGAACACTATCGTTACAAAGGCATCAGCTACTAGCTAGGGATGAGAATGTTGCATTGTGACCATTTTTGATTACCCCGCCATGTGGGCAGCCACACTTCGACTTTGAGGATTTTGGAGACTGATGGTGTTATGCTAGGAGCTTGTCACGACTGAAGACAATCCCCGTATAACTATGCTGAGCATAATCTAACAACATTTTGATGTAGCCTTGGTGTTCTAGCCTATGTCAATCAGTCTGACACAGCCTTAAGCCAAGGCGAAATTGGTTCTTGAATTGTGGAGCTGGAAAGACCACACTTCAACTGGGACATTTTTTTCTAACTGCTGTAAATAAGGCCAACATGACAAAATGTTAAAGGCTAAAGTTGATTAAAAAAACACACTGTGATAGCATTTCTGCACATTGATGACATGTGGCTGAGAAGGAGAATTAAAGGGATTAGATCAAAATGTTCTTGAACTGATCAAACACACTGCAGGCATGCTGCTGGTGCGTTATATTAACAGAATTATAATTCATCACCCGCTGTCTGGGAGGAGGGATGTACAAATGGGTCTGCATTCAAGCTGACTGCTCAATCACCCTTTCACTGACAGTCAAGAGAATCAGTTGCCCAGTGGACAATTGGAGAGAGCAGTTCCATTTGTGCACCAGAAGATTCAGTTGTCACAGACAATCTGACAGGTGGACATTTTGAGCCCAGTATTTTTTGTTTACTGTGAAGTTTCATGTACATCTTATCAACTAAGAAATGCATCAGGTGTACTGATGATACACAGAAAAATCCATGATGATGAAGAAAATGCTCAAATTTTAACATAATAGGCTGCACCATGAATAAACACAGACAGGCTATTTAAAATTTTTTTTTCTGTCAGACAGATCTTGATTTTGGCAAGATTTTTTTTTTTTTGTCTGTTGTGTCAGACTTGGGTACTGTTTCAGTGCTTATGGAATATGTGGAGTAATGGTTTGATTAATTATTGAATGAGCTGAGTCAGTAGTTCATTTGCATGGTGATGTTTTTTTTATTGACTTCATTTAATTGGCAAATAAGTTTATGAAAGAACTTTAGGTGGTCTTATTGATTGTAAAAGGATGACCAGAATTAAAGCATAGAGCCCTGACTGCTTAAAGTGGCGTTCCCAGGAACAAATGATCTATTGTTATACATTGTGCAGCTTCATTGTACATCCAGCAGTTTTTAATCATAATTGCTAAGTCAGATTTTGTCTTTGAGAAAAAATTTGACGAAGCTGAAGTAAGCAACACATTGTTTACGGTAACTAAATGAGGTGGTATGATATTCCTGCAGAGTTCCACAGCTCACACTGACAGTCTTATTAAGTAAGACAGAATTTTGCGCTTAAAAGTTGCTAATTTTGTTTCTTTGCGTGAGAAGTTTTTGTTTGCATGTTTGTTTTTAATCTTTGATTTAGTGTTCTTTTTTTTTTTTTTAAGTTGGAATTATGAAAAAAAAATTTTTTGTTGTTGTTGCCAACCTTAAAGTTCTCCCCCCCCCCCCCCCCCCCCCCCCCCCCCCCCCCCCCCCCCCCCCCCCCCCCCCCCCCCCCCCCCCGACTGAAAAAAAGGTATTTATTTACTCAGCATTGAGAAAGAATTTTTTTGCTATCTGATCAAACCCTGAAAGTGGAGGTCATTTCATGTGATCTACAGTAACTTCCTCACTTCAACCAGTGGAACGTGTTTTTAACCATTAAGTAGAATCAGTATTTCTTGTGGCTGAGTACATATTGAACAGAACAAGATTTACAACTTTTCTGCTGGAAATATTGTGAACAGGCAGTGAAAAGTAAAGTGGGAACACAAATAATGATACTGACAGAGGGAAAGGTCCTGAGAGCAGACAGTGTGCATTAATGTCAGACGTCATTAGTGTTAGTCATTGTGAAAGGTCAGTAAGTAAAATTGGAGTGTACCTTTTTAATTTTTGAAAATTTGGTAATGTTTTGAATGTAGTTTTTGTTTGTTTTGATTTGTTGTGTGTGTGTGTGCGTGGGTGCCTTTCGGTTTTTTCTCCTTGAGGCTAAGACTGGTGTGTTACTGTACTACTTTGCACAGGCTACTTTCCTTAATGATGGGTCATTTCAGATTGGTCATCAGTGGCCATGAGTGATGTGGAACCTTTCGCATTTAAGTAAGTTACTCAGAGAAGGCAGCATGATTCTCTTTTCATTGCTGGCAGTTAACGGTTGAATTAATTTGTTTGGAGATCCTAATTGGCTGTTGATGGAAGTTACACAAGATGGTTAGTTTCCACCACCCCCATTCCCCAACCCCTCTCTTCCCTCATTTTACCCACCTCCCTTCCCCCCCCCCTCCTCTCCTCCTCACACTCCCCTCCATCCCTTTCTTCGCAGTACCATCACCAAAAAGAGAGTGGATTATCTGTATCTTGGAGGAAAGAACCTTGGGTCAGTTGGTAGGCTTCTTATTTTCTTTTCTTTTTCTTTTTTTGTTTTTTGTTTTGTTTCGTTGTTTTTTTTTTTTTTTTTTTTTTTTTTTTTTTTTTTTTTTTTTTTTAAATTTATTTATTTGTGTTAGAAAGTCAGTTCATGAATGAAAATAAAGTGGTTTTGCTGAATTGTTTTTGCAGTATTAGTTGAAAGAGTTACTTCACATAGTACATGTTTTGTTTCCTTTTTAACAGGAAATAGTAAATATTAATATATACATGACTGTTTATATTGGTGTGTGTGTGTGTGTGTGTGTGTGTGTGTGTGTGTGTGTGTGTGTGTGTGTGTGTGTGTGTAAGGAAGGGAGGCAAAGGCTTAAGAGACATTTCTTACAAAGTTTCACCACAATTGGTTGTTGTAAAAATCATCTAAAGCAATACACACATATGATATACTAAACAATTTTTTAACAAGTACATTTACACTAAAGTTATCAATTGTTGCAAATTGTTATTAGCTTCATCAAGTTGGTTAGGGGCAAATGTGAAATGAATCTGTGGTTTAGTGAAGGAATTTTTACTGCTTATTGTCATCAGAACACAGTGATTGAGTGGCTGCATTTGAACTGACTTCCTGATGTATTGTTGAACAGTGACTCATAGTTAAACGTCACCTTAGTTGAGGGTGTGTGCATAGGAAAGATTAGTTGTTTTATTTGCGATTCAGCGAAAAAAAAAAAGCAAGAAAGGACATGGCATGTACAGAATGTTTCACATTGTTTAGAGGATGTGTGTGTTTGTGAGTGTGTGTGTGTGTGTGCATGCGAGTGCTTGTGCGTACATGTACGCATGCGTGTGTTTATACGGGGAATTGTCATCATCTCATTTTGAATGTACATTTTGTGCATGCTAAAGATTCCTTGCTCTTTGCTGTGTCTGTGATGAGTAAAGGGAAAGACTTAAAGACAGATAAAAGGTTTGTAAAACAGTATGCTGCCAAGTTGTTTGAGAAAGTTTCACAAAATAGTAGTGAAAATACAGCTCTGTGGTTCAAACCCCAGAAGCTCCCAATGAATAGAGGGTGATGAAATTTTTTAGCTCACTGTTAGCACAGTGTATGTATGAACATGGTAATGCCTTAGTCTTGCTTTTGTGATTTACCATCCTGAAAGTTGGATAATGTCGTTTATAAACATTTTGTGTGTGTGTGTGTGGGGGGGGGGGGGGGGGGGGTGGTTAGGTTTTTATATGTGAGTGTGTATGTTGTGCGTGCGTCTATATATGTTTTTTGTGTGGATATGTTTTGAGTGTGGATGTCGGAGGGGGATGGGGGGGGGGGGGCAGGAGGGGGGAGCACAGTTTGTGTGTGTGTGTGCATGAGAGAGAGAGAGAGAGAGAGATTTGGTTTTTTTTGTTAGTCTGTGAGTGAACATAATTATGTGTGTGCAAGCATACACATGAGTAGGGGGAAGGGGAAGGGTGGGTTTTGTGAGTGTGTGTGTGTGTGTGTGTGTGTCAGTGAGTGTGTGTGTATGTGTTGTGTGTGTGTGTGTGTGTGTTTGGGTGATTGTTGTGTGTGTGTGTGTTGTTGGGGGGGGGGGGGTCTTTTTTTCTTCTTTTTTTTTTTTTTTTATGGTTTCTGAGAGAGATTTTTTATTTTCAGTACAGTTAAGTAGTAATTTGTTTTATTGTTACAATTTTCTGATTTTATTATTTGACTTATAAATTATGTTATGTTAATGTTTCCATGTTAATTTTTCCTTTATGATTTTTATGTCATTCAGATGCTATTTGTATTATTTTCGTTTCTCATTAATTTACTAAGGTTTTTTAAATGTCAGTAGAACACTATGTTAATCTGACAGTAAATGGTTTTAGTCAGTCAGTCAGTGTGCGTGTGTGTGCTTGTGCGTGTGTGTGTGCACGCATGAGCGCATGCATCCATTGTATGCATGTGCGCTTGTGTACCTGCAAGTACCTGTGTATGTTTGGTCACGTATGCATGTATGTGTGTTCACGTGTGTGTGTGTGTGTGTGTGTGTGTGTGTGTGTGTGTGTGTGTGTGTTTGTGTGTGTGTGTGTGCGCTTGTGTTTTGATGTGTACAAGTTTGTGATTGCCTGTATGTTATATTTGTGCACATGCACATTTAAGTGTAAGCATGGCAGATTTATGTGTGTGTGAGCATGCAAGCCTGTAGTGCATGTTTGTGTGTGTGTCTGTGGGTGTGAGAGTGTGTGTGTGAGTCTGTCCAGGGTATACTTCATTACTTGTGTGTACATAAACATGCAGCAGCTATGGGGTTTTTTTTGTTTGTTTGTTTTTTGCACGTTTGGCATTTTATTGATTTTCAGTTGTATGTGTGGGGGTGGGGAGTGCCTGCGTGCATGCACAAGTACACTGTGCATGTGTGTATGCACTCGTATTATTTTTTTGTATGAACATGTTGTGACAGAGTCCAGACATACCCACGCACATGTTCTTGAATAATTTATGTGTGTGCAGCGCATGTATGTGTGTATGTATGTGTGTGAATGAGTGTGTGTGTGTGTGTGTGTGCGCGCGTGCGCGCGCGAAAGAGAGAGAACAACAATGAAATGAAGAAATGTTTTGTGTTCTAGTGAAGCAATGCAAGTGCCAGCGTATTTTGTAATGATGTGACCAGACAACATGAAAATGACAACAATAACACTTGACCACACTGTCTATGTCCATCACAATGAACAACAACAGTACAACATCAGTAATAACAGACAAATGGCTGGCTGTTTCAGAAGGAAAATTTCTTTATTTATCTCATTTCTTTTTTCTTTCTTTTTTTTTTTCTTCCTTTTATCATTCATTTTGCAGGCATTTGCAGGCTCCAGACACACAAGTCATGCACACCCATTCAAACCTTACAGTTAACTTGATGGACAATATTGGTTTTTCTTCCCATGCACCAAGGGTTTTTCACCACACACACACACACACACACACACACACACACACACACACACACACACACTCATTTAAAAATATGCACACACACATTCTTGCACATACACTCGCACATTCATTCCCTCCTTACAATTAAAAGAAAGATGGACATTTTCAGGAAAATACTTGCAAACCCTCTCACCACCTTACGATTACTTTGATGGACAGTCTTTTTTTTCAGTTATAGAGTAGAAACCATGCTCTCACTGACTCATACTGCCAGAGATGATGCCACTCACTCATACACATTCTGCCTGCATCAAATCATCTGGGGAAAAAATTGACCAGTAAAAATTTGCTCATATGGTGAATTTCTACCCCAGAATGTTACCATTTTCCCCACGTTTGGTAATGCTTAATTTTCCCCCAACTCTTTGTGAACAGTGTGACAGTGATTTTATAAAAATAGATATTGGAGCAAATATTACCAGAGCAGATTTTACTGTAATGAAGTACATGACATATGCATGTTCTTGAACACTTGCACACTTACTTGCGCATGCACACACACCCACACACACACACACACACACACACACACACACACACACACACACAGAGACACACAGACACACATACATGCACACATATGCGAGTTCAGTCATACTTGTTTATGTACGCAGACACACATACCCACACACAACTACTTGCACACTCAGTTCATACACTCATTCATGCTTTTACAATTAGTGGATGGACATACTATTTAGAAAAGAATCATTCATGCACTTTCATACAATGAATAGTATCGGTTATGTACAGTTGCTTAAAGTATATATCCTACTCTCTGTCGGACTTGCACCCTTTTCTCTTCTCACTTTCAAACCTGCATGCGCAAGTTTTCACATGCACACACAAGCATCCCACACGCATGCGCTCACATTTCCTTAGATTTGTCCTGTCTGATTGTCTGTCTGTCTGTCTGTCTGATTGTCTGTCTGGTCTGGTCTGTTTTGTCCGTCATGATGTCCCAGGGTTTGCAAGTTGAAACCCAAGACATTTACAATATAGTTCACTTTCCTAAGCTTCCACACATATTCTCTCATACACGCTCTCACTGATGCGTACGCATACATGCATGCACTCAGGCACACATGCAGATTTCCTGAAAAGATCTCCCTCAGCTAATATTGTTTCAGTTTGAGCTTTGTCTTTTACAGAATGAAGAACAAAATCACGTTTAGAGAAAAATGTTAAACAAAGCAGAGAAAGTCTTTGTTTTTGTTTTGTTTTGTTTCTCTGCCAAACTGAAGACAACATCAGTGAAGATGATCTGTACAAAGCACTGTGTCCTTCCTGGGGGCCTGGTAGCTGGTCTCTGAAACTGGAAAACTGATTAGTACAAAACAATTTGCATGAAACAGTTTGATCTCTTGGGGGCGGTGGTGGGTTGGGGGGGGGTGGGGGGGGGGGGTGGGGGGGGGGGGGGGGGGCCTGGTGTTGTGGAATACTGGGGATGGGATGAGGTCTGAAGTGACTAGGGGTGGGGTGGGGGATTCCCACTGGGGCTAGATCTTTATGTCCCCGGAATGGGCTTCATGAGACCCCAGGACATTTACAATTCATTTGGTTATCTTCTCTGACACTTCCAATACAGCCTCTCACATGGGGTTGCTTACACTCACGCCGCACGTCATAACATGCATGCACACAGGCACACATGTCGATGTTTGCAGGAAGATCCTCCTCAGCGTATACTGGTTTCAGTTTGGTGCGTTATGTGATTGTTTTTCAGAGCTGAGGAATGAACTGGCGAAAGAACTAGCCCAGAAACGAACAAAATTACAGTAGTGTTTAATGTCTTGGGGGGGGGGGGGGGGGGGAACTCCCTTGTTTTACTGACTGAATACAGTATAGTCACTGAGACTGATGTCGTATCGTGAGCTCATCCACCTCACTGCATATGCAGTTACTACATGGGAATCGTAGGGTCTTTAAAAAAGAAAAAAAAAGTTCTCACAAATCCTGTTTCCTAGACACACCTATCCCTTATCAATATATATGTTTTTCAAAACAGCGTATCACATTATATGCTAACACCGTCCTTGAAACTTTTATTTCAATTGACACACCAAAAAAAAAAAAAAAAGCCTTATTAACAAACACATCTCAAATTAGGCAATTTGCCAGTCGGTCGGGTCGTCCAAAGAGGAAGTGGTCAGGTGATTCGTGACAGTGGCAGGATGGGGAGATGATCTGTCGCCTCGTTCCCCTCGCTGCCACGACATGACTTTGTGACGTGTCGCTGCGAGGCGCCGACACTAGGACTGTGTTCTGACTAAGGATTGTTAATAGCAGCCCCCAGAGCTGGGCCATCAGCTGTCAGCTCGTTGCCCCTGTCCCTGCCTGTCACCTGTTGGATTAAATTAATCCACCGGTCCAGTTGCTTGGTTGGTTCTGTGTTTGTTTTTTTTAATCAATCAATCACCCGTTTTTATAAATCCTTTGCTTTCTTCCAGTATATGGTTAACCTTGTTTTCCTGCTTGTTTTATACGCGATGATTTCCGATGGGTTTTTTCCTTTGTTTTGTTTAACTGAATGGGTATGATGCTTCCTACCTTTTGGTCACCTGCACCTACGTAAGTAACTACAGATACTGCGTCCCTACCTAAGACTGCCCTGGTTACTTGGTCAACACTGCCATTAACTAATGTAATAAGCATACGAGAGGGAGGCACACACACACACAGCACACCAGCCCTGCACTAAAGACATCATGTTATACTAAATGAATAAGCTTATCTCTAACTTAAAGAAGTGAAGAGAATTGATACATACCGCTAAGGCCTCATGAAAAAAAAGTGGAGAAATGGCAAAAGCACATTGTGAAAAAAAAAAAACAAAAACTCTGAAAAAAACTAGAAAAGAAAGAGATATTAGGTGTATGCCGTGTGTATTTGTGTCCCACACCCACAGCACAGTAACTCAATCAGTTCGAGTTTCTATCAAAGTTGTTTCGTGCCAAGCTTTCAGCAACACCGAGTCCTAAACACTTTCAGTTAGTTTTCAGACTGTCAGGGATATGCACGATCCAGTCCCCACTACATGGGCTGAAAGCACGCACAAAACACAGTTCACAGCACACATGCGGAAACTTCCCACACCTGCACACAACGGCGATTCGACAGACCCAACCCTACCAAACCCTACTTTTCCCTCACTTTCCCTAACCATCACCACCAGGAAACTCACAAACTGGAGAGAATCACTTCTCGGGAGGAGAGCAGCCCAAGTCACACGCGACAATACGCATCACTTGGTACATTGCGCAAAGGGAACTCTGCGCTGTGCGTCCCGGCTGTGGCCTGGCAGTGCTATTTTGAAGGCTCTGGCCTGGGGAGAGGCAGGGCTTCTTCAATTAACAGGTGGAACCGGCCTGGGGGTTTGCAGTCACGAGCCATATCATAGAAAGTGATAGGTGACAGTGATACCTGATGGAGTGACTGAATGGTCTGGCTGGAGGCTTACCTGTCGTTAGGTGGAGTACCAGTACTACTAGAGGTGGGGGTGGGGTGGGGGGGGGGGGGGTGGGGGTGGGGTGGGGGGGGGGGTTGGATTAGTAGAGGGGTATTGTGAATGTATACATCGTGGCAGTTTGTGGATGATGCTCTGTGACTGTGTGGCCAATACTCTTTAATATCATATATAATATATTCATAAACATCATTACCGGCGGCATAATCAACTTCTTTTGGTCTTTGTTTTTTTGGTAGACCTCTCTTTTGAAAATTTTTTTTTCCGGATGGAACAATTTGCTTCTCTGTGGTTATGAATGCACAAGAGAATGACCCTCCTTCTTAATGTATGTGGTCCTGTGCGTGAAAATCCCGTAAAACATCGCATTGTTCTGTTAGGGTATAGTTTCATGCAGTAACTGAAACACCAGCTTTTTCCCTTTGGCACAAACAGTCCCTAACATTGCCTGTTTTTCAGGGTAAAGATAAAAATGATGTTCCGATTAGGCAGCATGACCTTTCACCTGGAGCCCTCTAACCAGAGGTGAAACACGATCACATCCCTTAAATTCAAGTACCTTATTTCAAGGTTTCATTTGCCAAAGGTTCCAATGGTTTTAAGTGCTTTGTTTTGATTGCCATTTCTGTCACAAAAAAAAGAAAAAGACCCCTCCCCCCCCCCCCCCCCCCCCTTTGTTTTTTTTTTTTTAGATCGTATCAGAATAGCAGTGTCAAAGCATCTACTAAATTCCACCACACCTTTCATTATGATTTATCTGTGGACTGAACTTGGGCCTTCTGTCTGAATAATATTAAGAAGCATCCGCCATTGAAAAATGATTCTTTCAGACGTCTGTTTTTTTGGCAGTTATTGCAATACGGCTGTTGTGTCCTTCATATGAAGGAAAACAGCATTGTAGGGGGTTTGATAGTGGTTTGATGGGTGTGGGTGTGTGTGTGTGTGTGTGTGGTTGTGTGGTTGTGTGATGTATCTGAGAGTTGTTAACAATAACTATTCAACCAGACAAATGTTTTTTATGTACCATCATGTACCCCCAGAACTTGACCCTACCTCCCCCTCCCCCCCCTCCTGCCCCCCTTTCCTCCTCTTGCATTGCATCCCCCATCTGCATCCCCCCCCCCCCCCCCCCCCCCCTCCCCTTCACCACCTTCAACCACTCGACCTGTGTTCCTTTCCCCTGCCACCATAAAGAGAAATCGTGGGATTTAGCTGACCATCAGCTGGTCTGATCACCACCACCCCCCCCCACCCCCACCCCCCACCCCCACCCCTCAAAAGGTGAATGTCTGTGGATCATGGGCTTATGTAGCAGTTCAACTGTGTAAAATTTCCAGAATCTGAACAGTGGTGCACAGTGGTCATCTTCATTTTCCAGTGTGAGAGTGCCACGTCAGTCGGCTAGGTTACAAACTGAGTTCGCTTTGTCCGTAGCAGATGTGTTACCCAGTTCAGGACTTCACTAGGGGCATTTTTGTTTGGTTTCATTTCTTGTTTGTTTTGGTTTTGGTTTTCGCTTTGTTCAGGCCATGCAGACTCTGGGCTCAAAGTTTTATAGTGATGATATCATAGGTCTTGATGGAGGTGACAGTCCTGATGGTAGTGATATGATGATGATGATGGATGATGATGATAAAAATATATTGTCTGCTTATGTCACACACACCACACACACACACACACACATACGTATTCAAAGCAATGGCAAAAAATCTGAAAATATTATTTCTGCAGCAAAGAACTGAATATCTTTATTGCTGTAAAAAGGTCATCATGTTTTGAAGCCACCTTTCACACCCTCAAAAGCTTTGTGTGTAATCGTCGTCAAAAAAACTTCCTGTTAATTCTTTTTCAAATGCTATTTTTGCTGTCTTCAAGAAGGCGTTAGTCGACACAACCTCCATCCCCACTCACCGAGGTCACCTTTTTGGAATGTGAAAGTTGATCAGATATAAACCTCAGCTCAGAGTGTGTGCTGTTTGCATGCAATAAGACTGTACAAAAGCAATAAAATCTTTTATCAGAGCCTTGTTCTCTGAGGTCATCATCATGGATCAGACCTTCTGTTTGCTACACATTTTGTCAGAACATGTGGGATAAAACACAATAAACCATGTATGAAGTTCCTTCTGATTGAGTTGAGAAAGGGTTATCAAGTGGAAAAAGTATGTGCACACTTTAATAAAAAAAAAAATTCATATTTAGCATTTTACATGAAATGGTATCCTGCAAATAACTGGGAAATATAGATTATAATGGTAGAAATTCACCTGTGATGTTAAATACAACATTGTTTTTAAAACAAATACTGTGAGTATGGCACTAACATTTGCATTATCTCATTGTTATCTACTTAATGCATTGCCTTGCTGTTACCTATTGCTTGATGTCCTGAATGTTGTGTTTCCCCTGATATCATATTTGATTGATTTTGTGAAAAAGAATATGTAATTTTGAAATATTCATTTCATAATGCAATAATATTACTTGTGCTTATTTGAAGTGAGTCAGTATTTCCTGTTTTTTGTTTGTTTGTTTGTTTTTTTTTGGGTTCATATTTGTAAATCTTTTATGTGAAGGTGTGGTAATGTATGTTTAAATTTGGGAAAATAAAACTTCAATTAAATAGGACAAAATTGAAAATAAATACAAAAGGAAAAGAAGAGGGGGAGCAGGGAAGGGAAGGAGCATTTACAGCGCCTGCTAGACAGTCTCAGACTGCTGTTTATTAACTCCGAACTAAAAGTCTATCTTGTTAACCATGATCACACTCAGAACTACCAAATCTGTTTTGTAAACCTTGCATAGGTTTTAGTTGTCTCATAATGAATGTGCTTTTCATTCACAGCTACTGCTCAGTAGCAGACTTTTTTGTTTTTCTTTTGTTTTTTCTTTGTTGTTGTCTTTTTTACATATTTTTTTTTTTTTTTTTTTGGGGGGGGGGGGAGGGGGTGTTTACAATTTTTAAGTTTGTTTAGGTGTGATTCTTTCTTTACTTTTCCACTAGACTGAAAAAAAATAAACCAGGGTCCAAATTGGTGTGATGGGCAAAGTGTGTTGGGTGCAGGTCTTGATTCTGCATGGAGCGACACCTCCACAAAGTGACCTGATGCTGCTGGTTTGCAGGCTGGCTGGGCCCGCATCCCCCTGCTGCTGCATGGGTGTGGCCACCCCTCCACATCCCCCCCTGCTTCCCCCTTCCCCTTGTCCCTTGCCCTGCTGTTTCAGCATTGCTGCGATGCTTTGGACGTATTGGATTCAGCCTGTGTGGAGACCTGTCTTCTTTTTGTTGTTGTTGTTAAGTTTGACTTCCTTGCTGGGACAGTGTTTGGATGAAGTGTTCATGCTGGAAAGACAAAAGAAAAACAAACAGCTTGCCCTCAGTCCATGCATTTGATCAAACATGGGCAAGTGGTTTCTTCTTTCAATGGCTTTCTCTCATCTAAGCATTTGGGGTGAGTTTTTGGCAAAATGCAGCCAAGCCCTTCTCGTCTTGGAAAGTGTCAGAAAACACAGGTTCCCCAACACATGCGCACTTGTTGTACCCAAGTTTCATCAAGGTTCTGAAGACAGATGACAAATGTAGGGTAACATGTCAAACAATTTGCAAGGCTTAAGTTTGCGGCCTGCCTGCATCAGCTACTGCCTGAAACACAAGCAGCTAAGTTTCATGACGTTTTTCATCTGTACTCAATTAATCTCATGCTTTTTACAGCCAGAATTTCCTAAAGGAAACTGCTTTGCTCACAGAAAAAAAACTGTGGCTTGTGGTGGAACAGAAAGGCAGGATAAACAGCACCCAGGTTGACTGATTTCTGGCTGCTGATTTTCAAAATGCAAAATGTATTTTGAGGAATGGTTGAAAATCAATTTCTTAAAGTACCAAGTTTGGGGCCTTTATAAAAGCTGTGTCTGAAAGCTAGACTAGAAAACCAGTTATGATTTTTCATCATCATTTACATCATACATTGTTGTTAAAATAATGTAATTTTTTTTATTTGTTGTTTTAATTAATTAATCATACCAAAACAAAGGCTTTCTCAAATAATCATCTGAAAACACCTTCTTAAAAGGTAAACACTGTGGTATTGCAATACAAGGTAGTGATGACATCGTGCTGGCTTAAGTACATCACAGATGCTATCATTCAGAGTATTGTGATTGACCAAGAGGCATTTAACGAGGTTGCCTGCTAACTCCATATTTCTTTTTTTTTTTTTTTCCATTATTTTTTATGAACTGGCAGTTGATTTGTTTTTAGTACAGGAAAGTATGGTATTCAATTTATTCCTGGTGCTGTTAAAAAATCTTTTCTGGTTTTTGTTGATATGTTGTTTTGTTGTTTGATACAATTGTTGTACTCCAAAGTGAATTAATTGTCTGAAGAGAGAAGCAGGATACATTGTTGTACTCCAAAGTGAATTTAATTGTCTGAAGAGAGAAGCAGATTACATTTAGCTGTTTAGCTTTAAGTCTTTCAAAAAAAAAAAAAAAAAAAAAAAAAGGCTCAGATCAACAGACATACCTTATTGTGAAAAGTATTTTGATATGCAAATTTAACCTATTTTGGCTGAAGCAGGTATGTTTGGGCTTAGAAAATGAATGCAGATAAATCAAAGCAATGCATAGAAAATGAATGCAGATAAATCGAAGCAATACATACTTTTGCCATGAAAAGACTCCTGAATGTCTGTCTATGTTCCTCTCGGTAAATATGTATATGAAGAAAATGGAATGTAATCATTATACTTTAAGTATGGAGAAAATGGAATGTAATCATTATACTTTAAGTATGGAGAAAATGGAATGTAATCATTATACTTTAACTTTTTAAGGTATAAGTGAAATGTTGAAGATATAGCGGTGAAAACTTGCATCACTCTCCATGTCAGAGAAGTGGAACGTGTCAACAGGCAGGCATATCTGTAATGTTGTTAACTCGGCATGAACCTGGCCTTTCCGATAAGAGTGTGGAATGTGCACACCATTTTATCTGAACGCTGGATTTGATACTGTGTGGCTGATTCGAGGTGTCAGATGTCCTTCTAGTTTTATTGCTCATGTTAGATAAAGAGAACTGGCTATTTACAATAGAGAACAGGACAAATGTACATGCTTTTGTTCATTCCAAAGCTATTTTCAACTAGAGGTCAGGGGGGGGGGGGGGGGGGGGGGTGGGGGTTACATGAGCCAGTGCTTGCTCACATGCTTATGTGTGCCTGCATATAATTTGGAAGGTACTGCTGAAGACTGCCATTGGTCCCACTTTGTCAGAAGACTACAATGCTGTAGTCGTAATGATACTTTCGTCAAGGTCTGTCTCTCCCATGGGGGCATCAAGAGGAGGAAAAAAAAAAAAAGGCTGGTAGTTTATATTTCCAATAGATATTCCCATTCATATTTGTTATTCTGTGTGAAACAGCCCTTTTCCCCGCTGAAAATCGCCTGACGCCCTTCACTTTATATTTGAACTCCATTGCTTTATCACACTTTTGGGAATGTGGAGGTGGGAGTGGAGGAGGGGTGGGTAGGGGGACGGGGAAGAGAGAGGGGGAGAGTGGAGGGGAGGGAGATAGGGGAGGAAGGAGAAGTCACTGTGAAGTAAAAACTATGCCTGGAGGCTAGCCTTTGACAAAGGTTTTCTTCTGTCCAGTGCCCTATCTCTGCAGTGATGAGTGAGAGTCAGTTTCCATAAAGGATTTCATCGAAATGTCATGCCACATGGGGCCACCTTCCAAAATGTATTCAAAGCAACGAATCCCCCCCACCCACCCACCCCCCACCCTCTCTTCCTATCTCAGTCCCACCTATACACCTTTTCTCTTTTCAAACCGCTCCCATGGTTTTCTCCTTTGCTTTATTCATTTTCCTTTTATATACCAATTTCTGTCGCTACTATTTTTGGAATCTTGTCAGCTGCTTGGTGGGTGCACTCAACTTGAAAATACAAGTCATGTATTAAGACTATCTATGCATTTTGTTGTGAATAGTCCATTAGTACTTTACATAGTACAGGCTCAGTATCTGAGTGGCTCCATTTGTGTCAGTATTGTCCATCAAATTCATGTATTTGTCGCTTCTATCTATATATATATATATATATATATAAACTTGAAAGAAAAATTACTGTTGCGCTGAACGAAAGAGACAAATTAGAAGACAAAACACAATGTGTCTTTACCTCTTTGGTCTTCGGGCAAGACAAACACCATTCAAGACAATGAAAATAAAGAACGAACACTTGTTTATTTCCTCAAGTTAGGTGCAAAATGATGTGGGATGAAAATGAGGCTCATCGTCATTTATATACAGTTTGATTACGATGGGGTTTTTTTCTATTTTTTTATGTGTTCACATTTTCTTTTTATTAGTTTTTTTTAGGAAGAGGTAATTTTTCTTTACTTTTTTGGGAAGAGGATGGAGAGGGTAAGGTTGGGGGGAGAACAGAAGGCGGAGAAAGAGAGGTGAGGTTGATCAGCATTCTTAAATGAGTAAAAGTCTGCATGTGCATGTGTGAGCCTGCATATGTCAGAGAGAGAGAGAGAGAGAGAGAGCATCATAACTTTCTCAGGAAGAATGACCTGATAGATTACTGTCATTGGTGATCGAGTATTATCACTATGTCAGGACGTGGTTGAAAAAATGATAGTTTTACGTAGTTTTTTACTTTGTGTGTGTGTGTATGGAGTAACGTGTGTTGCTGCTGTGTGATACATACACATAATGCATAATTCCATGTGAATGTTGTCACAAACATTTGATTTCAGAGTTAGAGAAATCAGTTCAGAGGGTTGAACTCAGTGATTCTGGTGTGTGTGTGTTGGGGGGTGGGGGGGGGGGGGGGGGGCAATGAAATCTGTAAATGTATTTCTGCTGCTTTGGTCATAAATAAGAGCGTCCCTCAAGGAGTGATGACAGCAGCACGAGTCAGGTTTCACATCTCCACCTTGAAGAGACACGCATTACATGGGGTAGAAATGTTTTTATTGGCCAGTTTGTACAACTGACTCAGAGGATGAGGGAAACTGATGCATTCTGGGAGTCTGGTGGCTTTATGCTAAAGGTGCCTTACTTACTTAGTTACTGGACAAACATATGTTACAGGACAAAATTCATTACTGTAATACTTTTTTGTGGTTGTT
>JADBJO010002257.1:0-20000 GCA_016801955.1 Conus betulinus
GCGTGAGAGAGAGCGAGCGAGAGCCGAGAAGAGAGAGAGATAGGAGAGAGAGAGAGCGAGAGAGAGAGTCTGTGTGTGTTCGTGACTTCAGGCTTAACCATTTGTTGTAAAAACCATCCAGAAAATTAAAGGGCCTGAACAGAAACAACGAAATTTAACAACACCAACAAATGAATAAAGATCAACTGAGTAAACACCTCTTCCCCCCACCCACCCACTTACCCCCCCCCCCCACACACACACACACGGTTGAATTGTTTAAGACTTTCTATGTATATTACACACACACACACACACACACACACACACACACACACACACACATACACCACACACACACACACACACACGCCATAGACAAACACATCTACACACACTTACCACAACACACCACCACACACACACACACACACACACACACACACCACACACACACACACGCATACATGGTAACATAAGAGAAAAAATTCGGGTAAAGGGAACCTAGAGCTTTTGCCGGATTGACGATATAGGGGAACATGTGCGAAAAATGCCATTTTTAAACCCGCCAAAGGGGGCCGGGGTACCTGAAAGCGCAGAAATCCCTCTCCCCAAGCACTCCCCCCCCCCCCCCCCAACTCCCCCCGCTTCGTCCGCCCCTTGCTTCTGGAAACACTGTGCAGCGCATCAAGGAATGGGAATCAGAATACCGAAAAAGGTGTATAGGAAAGTTGAGTGAGGGTGCAAGTAGACTAGCTGGTAAGTTCAGGGAGTGATCAGAGACTGGGGGTTCTACTTTCCCGTTCTCTCTCTCCTGTCGTCTCTGTCTGTCCTCTCCTCTCTGTCTGTCTCTGTCTTTCTCTCTCTCTGTTTCTTTCCATCGTCAAATCGCGAATCGCACTCACACTCGGGGTCTGCGCTAACGGCACAAAGCAGGTCACCACAAAGGTCACTCTCAGGCAGCATCATTTTCTCTCTGCATTCACTCTGTCGTCTCTTTCATCCACTCCACATACCTCTCCCGCAAAGGCTAGCGATGAGAGAAGGGCGGAGATAGAGAGAGATAGAGAGAGAGAGAGAGAGAGGGAGTAGAGAGAATGACAACGATTCTTTATTTGTGCATAATGAGTAACAAGGATTAGGCTATCAATTAGCCATTCTTCACTACTGCCGTACTGTTCTAACACGGAAGCGTACAATGGGAGGGCTGCCTAAAGAAAGCACACAAAGGAGCTAAGGTGACAGGAGAGAGCTTGAGAGCGCCAGCGCGTACAAGGAGAGCGAGAGGACGAGAGGGGGAGGGGGGAGAACGGAGAGAAGAGAAGGGAACAAAAAAAGAGCGTAGCGGGAGCAAGAGAACAGAGGGGCTAAACGACAAGAAGAGAGAAAAAGAGAGAGAGAGAGATTCCGTATTCATATGTCCTTTATTTTCGCTGAAGAGACGCCCCCCCATGACAAGCGACGAGAACATAATAAGAAAGACATAAATGCTAACTGGGTGTCCCGGGTGTCCTTCAAATAAACTTGCAAAAGGGATCACAACACATTATTCTCTCTCAACTGAAAAAGCTTTACATATTTAATTCAAAGCTGCTGATGGGGCGAAAATACATTATTTTTTTTTAATGCTGTTAATAAATAAACAAAACCGAAGCAGACATGACACTTGAAAGAATTTCTTAGAAATCAGTTTCAGACGGAGATTACTGAAAACCGTGCTGCGCAAGACAAAATGAGTTTCATCATCTTCAATGGATTCTTACAAAGGAGACAAAGCAATTTATTGTAACCAAACCCTGTTGCAGCAATACAAACAAATGTGTTCTTGATTTCGGAGATCGTTTAAGCTCTAAATGTTTGTTAAAACAAACCGCAGAAACGCCTGTCCATATGTAAACAGATGCATTTCATTTCCTCAATGTGAAGAACTACAAATGGGCACGTATCAACCCTCGACTTACTGGACTGAATATGGCTTTCAAAAATGTTTGCTATCTAACCATCGATCGATCAATCTTTGCCACAGGCGGTTCACACAAATAATCATTTCTCAATCTTATTTTTCAATGTATCCAGGCAGGCACCCACACCCCATGCCCAAACTGTAAACATATGCGTAAAAACGATACGATCTATCTCTATTACCGAGAGCACGTGAGACACAAGGGATCTTAGAGGGATAATACGTTGAACAGTCATTAATACTTAATTTGCAAGCACGCAACGCACGCACGCAAGTACGTGCGCACGCACACGCACCACACACACATCTGTAAACTAAAAACAAGCATTGCTCATAAACTAACTGCTGCACATAAGCACTGAACAAAATCATTCACACCCACTGGAACCACGCTGTATACATCCTGATTTAATGAACGTCTCCTATCCGAAACACACATGACTTGTGCGCAGTTGCTGACGAGTCTGTCACACATAACATTGGAGTTTGGCATTTGACTTCATCGTTTCTTTACTAATGCTTTTTCCATTTCCACGGCAGGACAAGGACTGACTGCTTTAGGAAAAAAAAACCCTATGACCAAAGCGGTCTTAAGATACTCAATTAATTTTTAACCCTAAGATACTCAATTGTCTAGTTCAAATAACATATTACAGGCTTTTTTGTGTTAAATTATAATTATTCGTTCTTAATAAGCTTAGTCAGTAGCGAATACATCTGATGCTTGTATGGACGGAATACCTACGCAATTTCCCCCAAATACTAAATCATTAGATGTGATAGGCTCCGATCCCCTTCCCCCAAATTTGGATGAAATGAAATCGACCGATTCCCAACTTAGAACAGTTTTTTCTTATTAAACACCCGTAACTCTGAGCCATACCGCACAATACGCCTGCATCTGTGCATTAAAGAAAAAAAAAAACATGGTTAAAAACCTCAAAGGGACTGTTATTCAGTGTAAACACTTTCTTCATACACACACAAACAACGCACTAATGGCTCTACTGCAAAAAGATCTCTACATGCAGCAACAAAACTTCAAGCGAGCAGAGAAAAAGAAAAAAATGTCTGTTGAACTTGAATACATACATGACAGAGAACCATCGTACAGCTATCTCTCCCGTTTCAGTTTCATCAAGGAGGTGTCACCGCGTGCGGATGGTTGAACTAATAACTCACGATGACAGGTTTACAGGAAAATTACTGTACTGCCGAACGAGACAAACAAATTTACACACGTCAAAACACGACGCGTATTAACTTGAGACAAAACAAATTACAAGACAAACAACACGACGCGTATTGACTTGAGACAAACATTTTACAAGACAAAACACGACGCATATTGACTTAGACAAACAAATTACAAGACAAAACACGACGTGTATTGGCCCGAGACAAACAAATTACAAGACAAAACACGACGCGTATTGACTTGAGACTAACAAATTACAAGACAAAACAAGACGCGTATTGACTTGAGACAAATTACAAGACAAAACAAGACACTGACTGACAGACAAACAAAGTACAAGACAAAACACTACGCGTACTGACTTAAGACAAACAAATTACAAGACAAAACACGACGCGTTTCGACCTCTTTTTGGTCGAAACGCGTCGCGTTTTGTCTTGTGATTAGTTTTGTCTCTTTCGTTTGGCGGTACAGTAATTTCCTTTTCAAGTTTGTTTCAATTTCCGCCTGCGATCACCTCCCTTTGAAACCCAGGTGACACACTTAGGACGAGGGTCTCATGGATGCCATGTAGAAGATGACACTGAAAATTACTGTAACACTCATGAGCCCATCGCGCTGTTCAAGTCTCGTCTCTCCGGGACATCTTTTTTTTTTTCCGCCTGACAAATATCTCCCCCTTTTCATAAAGCAATGATTTTCCCCTCTAATCAAAATCAGTCATTCATTCTAGTTTGTCAGTTGAACGCCGAAATTCAATTGCAGACTATCCGTATCTCTGAAAGCGAAGCTGCAATCACTGGCTGGTAAGGAAACGCCAAGGTTCATGAGATCATCTGGAAATCGAAACACCGTGCGAAGCTGTTTTCTATTATTTCAGCTGCTAGCTCGTTGATATATAATGAACATTAAATGGGGCTGGAAACATGGGTGGGAGAGAGAGAGAGAGAGAGAGGAGAGAGAGAGAGAGAGAGAGAGAGAGAGAGAGAGGAGAGAGAGAGAGAGAGAGAGGAGAGGAGGGAAGGGTAGGGAGAGAGCGAAAGGGAGAGAGGAGGAGCGAGCGAGCGAGCGTGAGAGAGAGAGAGAAGAGAGAGAGAGAGAGAGAGAGAGAGAGAGAGAGAGAGAGAGAGAGGAGGGGGAGAAGATGCTTCTAAAGAAAGAGCATCGTGTTATTTTTCATCTTTCAGATTCAGAAAATCGGACAATGATGGAAACATAATCGCTTTCCCTTCGACAGAAGAACACAGTGATTCAGAACAAATCAGCAACAACAACAGCGACAACAACAATAACAACATCAACGATAACAACAAAAAAAAAAAAAAAACGCAAACAAAATCAAAAAAACCTAAAAAAAGGATGACAAAACAATCACTGTAATGTCATAATGACAAGGTTGTGCGAAAATCTGTGGGTGTCAAATTGTCGTCGGGGCGTCCGCCTCTTTTTGTCGAGTGGTAACCGCATGCCTTCAAGAGCGCCCACAGAGTGTACAAATGACAATGGACTCCACTGTTCGTTTTTCAGTTGTGCGGTTGATTAATTATTGGCTTTTTCATCGCGATTTCGGAGAGAGAGAGAGAGAGAGAGAGAGAGAGAGAGAGAGAGAGAGAGAGGAGAGAGAGAGAGGAGGAGAGAGATAGATAGGAGACAGAGAGAGAGGAGAGAGAGAGAGAGAGAGAGGAGAGAGAGAGAGAGGGAGAGAGAGATAGAGAGGAGAGAGGGAGGCGAGAGAGAGAGGAGAGCGAGAGAGAGAGAGAGAGGAAGAGAGAGAGAGAGGAGAGAAGAGAGAGGAGAGAGAGAGAGGAGAGAGGAGAGAGAGAGAGAGAGAGAGAAGGAGATGTGGGTTAAGGGCATGGGAAAAGGAGAGACAGGACTACGGGAAGGGGAAGGGCAGGGGGTGGGATTGAAAAAAAGAAGGAAGATGGGAAGGAGTATGTGAATCAGGTGATTAGTGGGTGGAAGGAAGTGTATGGTATGGGTGGGGTTGAGGGGTGGGGGGTGGGTGGGGTGGGGGGGGGGGGGGGGGGGGGGGGTGGGGGGGGGGGGGGGGGGGGTGGGGGTGGGGGGGTGAGGAGAGTGGGGCGACAGCTGATTACGGGACTGGGGTTCTACTTTTTGGAACATAGACACGAAAATAATAGCTGAGTAATCTGAAGGTAATTAGAAAAGAAAAAAAAAAACACAACAAAACAAAAACCAAACCAAACCAAAACCAAAACAAACAAACAAACAAAAAAACACTCCGTCACCACACAAAGATTCAAAGTTCTTTCTCTCAATCTCTTATCCCTAAGGATAAAGATAGTAATTCTAAATTTGTATGCAAAATGGAGGGGTGATTTTTAAACGACCCCCCCCCCCCGTCGCCCCGCCCTGAATGTACAAGGGGAGTGTTGTTTAATTTCATCCTCGTCCGGTTTTTTTTCTTTTCTTTTTTTTTTTTTTAAACCTCTGACTCTTTCATCCACAAATTATTGATATCTGTGTCGAAGTCAGGTGATTGGTGGAATACATTTTCGTACAACGTCCTTGTCAGTGGCATAGAACAGCAAATCGGTGTTTTGCTTTTGAATATTAGCATTGTCTTGAAAATAAAATGAAAGAAATAAACTGGGCAAACCAACACAACCAGTTAACAAACAACAAACAAAAAACTACTCACGACACACAAAGATTACCTTTCTCAATCTCTAGCCCTAAGGATGAAAGAAAGAGTAATTCTGATTTGATGCAAATTGCGTTGAAACATTTATTTCAACGACCCCCCCCCCCCTCACCCGCCCTGAATGTACAGTAGAGTGGTTGGTTTAATGGGGGGGGTCTCCGTTTTTTTTCTTTTCTTTTTTTTTTTTTATGAACCTCTGGACTCTTTCAATTGCATCCACAATCTATGGATATCTGTGTCGGGGTCAGTGATTGGTGGAATAAGGGGGGGGTAAACTTCCTTGTCCATTGGGGGGGCAGAACAGAGCAGGTGGGGGGAGGTATGCTTGTTGAATGGGGGGGCATTGAGGGGGAAAATAAAATGAGCAAATAAACTGGGCCCGGCAGCACTTCCGATTTTTCACTCCTTTGTGAGAGGAAATTTACTGAAGACACAACTTTTAACCCAATGGTTGGGTGGAGAAACGGGGGGGGGGGAGAGTAAAAGAAAGTGAAGTGGATGGGGGGTGTGGTGGGGTGGGGGTGTGGGGGGGGGGGGGGGGGTGGGGTGGGGGGGGGGGGGGGGGGGCTTGAGGAAGGGGTGAGAGGAAAGGGGACGGAGGGGGGGGGGGGGGGGGGGGAGGGGAGAAAGGGGAATTGGTGAAGAGGGGGTATAAGGAGGCCCGGATGGGGGATGGGTGGAGGATGGGGTTGAGGGAGCTGATTTTCCGACCTTAAAAATTAAAAAAAAAAAAAAAAGGAGGGCATGTTTCAGTATCGTTTGTTGACACACATTTCAGGCTTGTGCACTCACCCGTTATTCCTATCTTCGCGCACATTTCAGGCTTGAGCACACCCGTTATCCTATCTTCGCGCCATTTCAAGAGCACAAAATAACCCCATTCCTTTATTTCAATCTGTCTTGGAACCACCTGGCTTGTACCTTGAGGCCCTATGAAAGAAAAGGAAGATAATCATCTTTCAAACACAATAAAAATTCTTTAAAAAAAACCCAATCTAATCGCGCCAGTCTATAAAATACTCGACTTCTTAAGCAAGGCCCTGGCACATTAATTCTTGGTGTGCAGCCTGTGAGGGTCAGATTGACCGACAGTTGAAACGTCGTATGATTAGCACAAAAATTACTCACGTTCTGTGACTAATAAATATATATCACGACCAAAACGCCTACCTTCTACAGCTAGAAGTGCTCGAAGACGCAGTCGCACTGTTACGTTGAATTTCTTCTCTTGCGCCCGTGTCTTCACTTCCTTCTTTCCTCTCACACATCCCTTGCAACAAAGATAAGAGCTAACAGCTTTGAGAGTGGGCTGCACACCAAAAATAAATGCACCAAGGCCCTGCCTAAGTGAGTTTTTCAGACTGGCACAGTTAGATTGTTCTGAGAGTTTTTATGAGTCTGAAAGCTGATTCTCCTCCCTTTCTTTCACGATGGCCATCAAGGCACAAGCCAGGCGTTTCCAAGCTGACAGATTGAAATCAAAGGAATGGGACTGTTGGGGTCTTCCAGCTGGCGCAAAGCTAGGGCTACCAGTGAGTGCAAAAGCCTGAAATGTGACGTCAGTCAAAGGGAGGTCATGCATTTGAAGATTGTGAATGATGTCATCGATGGAGATACCCTGAAAATAGGTAAAAATGATAGGTAGGTTCTTTTGATCAGTTGATCACTTTCATATGAAATGCTGGCTCAAATGTATGCTAAGCCTGAAAATGCGTACACGGATTACACAGTGATTTGGTGCAAAGTCCTACTTGCGGCGTATGGCCCAAATTCGCGTGTATGAAACTCGCTTTCTTTGAACCAACCTTCCGTGAGTAGAAAGGTCTTCCACCGGAGGCAATGTCATCGTCCTCCGCGGAAAGATTCCCAATGCCGGTTCGGATACATCATCCCAAGCCCCACCCCCACCCCTTCCCCATCACCTCCGCCTCCGCCCCCCCCCCACCTTTCCCCTCGTCTCCCTACTCATCCCCTTTGACTGAGGTTGGTCACCCCCGGCAGTCCCCTCCCCCCCCCCCCCCCCCCTTCCACTTCGGTCCATCACACACCATCCACACCCAGCTCGTGAACAGAATCCCCGTAGAGTTTGTGCAATGCCAGATCATCATCACAAAATGACCACGTGAGAAAAATCACGTCTCACACACACACACACACACACACACACACACACACACACACACACCACACACCCACACACACAAACCAACACCAGAGAGAGAGAGAGAGAGAGAGAGAGAGATGAGAGGAGGAGAGGAGAGGAAGAAGAGAGAGAGAGAGAGAGGAGAGGGGGAGTATAAATGTGTGTGTGTCGCAAGTGTGTGGTGTGTGTGTGTGTGTGTGTGTGTGTGTGTTGTATGTGTGTGTGTGTGTGTGTGTGTGTGTGTGTGTGTGTGTGTGCGTACAAATGTGTACAAATGTGTATATGAATAGCGCGCGCGCGCGAGTGCGCGCGCGCAGCGTGTGTGTACGTGTGCAAGTGTTCGTGCAAAAAAATATGCCTACGTATGTATATTTTTTATGGTATTTCTCTTTTTATCGTCACCACAAACAGAAAGAAAAATAGCAGTGTACTCTGGTCGATAAATCTCATTCAATTTATGCCGCCCCCCAGCCACTCCCCCCCCCCCTGCCCCACCCTAACCTTCTGTCCCTGTTCTCCCACTTCCTCTCATCCTAATCCTCCACCTCCCACCTCCCTTCCACCATTCCCCCACTTCCTTCGTCATCACTTTATGCTTTCCTCTGAAGCCGACGGAAATATCATCATCGATGATGTAACCGATATCAAATACTGCCTCCTTGGCTCTCCAAAACACAGAAGCCCTGACCTTTCTCTTCTTCTTTTCCCCCACTCCCCCTCCACTTAACCCTCTCCCCATCCGACTTTCTCTCTGCAACTGATATAACTGGATAGGGCATACAAAACAGATCTGCAAATACCCCCACCTCCCTCCGCATCCTCCCCCCCCTCCCCCCCCACCACACTCTCTCGATATGATCCGGTGATAAAAAGTGACTAGGTGTAGAGTTGACCGAGACAGTGCAATATTCGAATGATCAAATCATGATTACAAGTTTGTTTTCCCCCTTCTTGGTAGGATAAAAATACTCTTATCTCTTTGAGGAACAAGAACTTTTTTTTTTTTGGAAGGGGGGGGGGGGGGGGGGGTACTTGATGTGGAGCCCTCTCCCCCTCCCCATTCTTATTACTGTCTGTTCGCATTGCTGTGACTCTCTCTCTGTGCCGGTGTGTGTGCGGGTGTGTTAGCGCGCGCGCGCAGCGCGCGCGCGTGTGTGTGGGTGTGTGTGTGTGTGTGTGCACACTGGCCCGCTTGGTTACATATCCTTGCCGTATCCTTGCCGTATACCACCCCCCCCCCCTCCCCCCTCCCCCCCCCCCCCCCCCCCCCCCCCCCCCTCACATTTTTTCCTTATCTTTTTCTGTCTTTGAAAGCTATCGTCTTTCCATAGACACGAATGTTGATTATGCTTGCGAGATTTATTCTTTAGCTTTATGTGCTTATGTATATACTGTATTTGACGATGTATTGATTTCTTTCCCTTCTTGTTTCAGTTGCGATCAATTTCTCTCCTCATCTCGCTCTCTCTCTCTCCAGGTGTGTTGATGATGATAATGATGATTACGCATGACGACTGATTGATACTGGTGATGAATGACGGTGACGACGACGACGACATGATGACGACAATGACAACGATAATGACACGGACGGAAGGACGATGACGACGATGATGATTACGACGAATGATTGCTATACTGATGAGTATGATGAGGATGATGATGATGAGATGATGATTACGACTGATGATGTTAATATGATTATGATTTATTTATTGGCGACTCCATAATCTCGCTCTCTCTCTCTCCTCTCTCTCTGATTGATGGTGGATGGTGGATGATGATGATGATGATGATGATGATGATGAAGATGATGATGATGATACGCCTGATATATAGGATTGCTGATATTATCGGCGCTTTGCCGTAATCTCTCTCCTCTCTCTCTCTCTCTCTCTCTCTCTCTCTCTTCTATCTCTCCTCTCGTTCCTGCACTATACAAATATGTCTGATGTTTCTTTGTTTTATACTTCAGTAAATTAAAAAAAAATTGAAGGAAAAAAAACCATACAAGACAACGTCCATTTACTCAGACAAAAAGAAAGAAAGAAAGACAGAAGAAGAAGAAGAAAGAGAGAAAGAAGAAAGAAAGAAAGAAAGAAAGAAAGAAGGAAAGAAAGAAAGAAGAAGAAGGAAAGTAGGCTGTCATTGCGTTTTTTTCATTTAGACTCAAAGCGAATGCTGGTAGCTAACTGCTTTCGTGTCCGAAAAACTAACAGCATTTTAACAGACGTCAGCATCTCTTGCTCTCAACCTGTTTACAGGACACTGTGACTAAAACATTATTATCCTAAAAGAAGCAATACGCACACACACAACCCCCCCCCCCCGCGCGCGCACACACACACACACACACACACACACACGTGCGCGCGGAGAAAAGTGACCCCAGCGAATGTGACTACGTTTATCACGTGCACAAGAAGCTTTACATCCTTCAAGCCGTGATTCATTCTGCCAACCAGCGACCCTGCACTGCAGCGCACTTCACCGCAATCTTCCTTTATCATTTTCATTCTTCGATGATGATTGATGATGATGATAATGATGGTGATGTTGATGACGATGACGACGATGACGACGACGACGACGATGATGATAATGATGATGAGAACGGCGGCGATGATGGTTGGTGCCTGCTCCGCGAAAGAGCCCGCCCGATCTAGAATCATGATAGCAAATGCCAGCCAGACCTATCAGGCGACGATGATGGATGGGAAGAAAGCAGGCGAGGGAAAGGGGGGATGGGAGAGGGGAGAGGGTGTGGGTGGATGAGGAGGTGGAAAGAGGGGATGTGTGGAGGTGGGCGAGCGGGGGGGTGGGTGGGTGGGTCGCTGTCTACAGTGCTGAAGCGATCTGTCTTGGCAGAAGCAATTATTAACAGTGCCGCTGTCCCCCCCAAACTCATTGTTAATTAATCTACGAAACGAACGCCAGGCCCGGGGTCTGCAGACGACCTGCTGCTCTTCATCAAAGGGCGTGGGGCCGGACAGAACTTACTCTGTGACATCCCATGGAAAAGAAGGAGGAGGGAGGAGGAAAAGCACCGAAATGATTATGTTATTACAAAGGAACAATAAACGAACATAACGAATATCGAAAAAAGAATGCTTTTTATAGACCGTGTTTGTGAATCTGTGTGTGTGTTGTGTGGTGTGTGTGTGTGTGTGTTGTGTGTGTGTGTGGTGTGTTTGTGTGTGTGTGTGTCGTGCGTGCGTGCGTGCGAGCGTGCGTGCGTGCATGTGTGCGTGCGTGCGTGCGCACGCGCGTGCTTGCGTGCGTGTGTTGTGTTTTATATAGATATATATATATATGTGTGTGTGTGTGTGGTGTGTGTGTGTGTGCGTGCTGCGTGCGTGCGTGGTGCGTGCCGTGCGTTGTGTGCGTGCGTGCGACGTGCGTGCGTACGTGCGTGCGTGTGTGTGTGTGTGTGTTGTGTGTGTGTGTGTGGTGTGTGTGGTGTTTGTGTGTGTGTGTGTGTTGTGCGCGCGCGCGCGCGCGCGCGCGCGAAACGTGAGGTGCGTTGTGTGTTGAAAGGAAATAATTCGTACGCGGAGGGGTTTTCTTCTGTGGTAGGATTGGGGTCAACAACAACAAAACAACGGTTAATCTTCTCGCATTTCTCTTTCCCTCTTCTGTGCTGCACCTATCCTCATCCTCACGAATCCCTCACACCTTTGCTGCAATCTTTTTTCTTCCTTCCTTCACACTACCACCAGAAACACCCAGAGAGACAGGAAGAGGACGAGTAGAGAGAGGAGAGAGCGAGAGGAGAGGAGAGAGGGAGAGAGAGAGAGCTGAGAGAGAGAGAAGAGAGGGGCGAGGAGAGAGGAGGAGCTGGAGGAGGAGGAGGAGGAGGAGGAGGAGGAGGAGGAGGAAGGAGAGGAGGAAAGAGAAGAAGATAGAGAAGAGAAGACAGAAGAAGAAGAGAAAGAAGAACAGAGAAGAAGAAGAGAGCAAGAGGAAGAATAGGAACAAAGAAGAAGAAGAAAGTATGAATAGGTGTCGAAGAAGAAAGAGAGAGAGTAAGGAGGAGGGAAAGAAGCAAAGAAGAAGAGGAGGAGGAGGAGAAGAAAGAGAGAAGAGAGAAGAAGAAGAAGAAAGGAAGAAGAAGAAGGAGAAGAAGAAGGAGAAAAAGAAGAAAAGAACTATTCAGCTCTGAGCATTTCTAGAGACGAACGCGCCTATGGCTTTGGGGGCGGGTTGGTGTCTTAATATTGAAGAAAGAAGCCTCCTAATCGTCAGGCCATTTGCTGGGTCGTGAGGTATTTTGACGAAGGAGATAAAATTATTAGCTTCCTTTTCGATCCCCCACCCTCACCCTCACCGTCCCTTCCTCTTCATTCAACCTACCCATCCATTCCCGCCATCTCACTTGAAAAAACAGGAAAGAAAAAGAGAGAAAAAATAGAAGAGAGGAATTGAGAAAAAACAGACAGACAGAGATACGAGAGAGAGAGAAAGAAGAAAAGAGAAAAAGGAGGGATGAGAAGAAAGGAGCGACAGAGAGAGAGAGAGGAAAGACAGAGAGAGAGAGAGAGAGAGACCGAGAGATGAGAGAGAGAGAGAGACGAGAGAGGAGACAGGAGACAGGACAGAGAGGAGGAGTGACCACAAGACAGACAGGAGAGAGAGACCGAGAAAGAGGACAGAGAGACAGAGAGAGAGACAGATCGGAGTGACAGAGACGAGAGAGAGAGAGAGAGAGAGAGAGAGTTCCTCTGCCAAAGATATTCCCACTCAAGTAGAAAACCGGACCATTGCAAGCACGAGGCAGATTGCAGCATACACGGTACAGGCTAGCCGCCAGATTGAGGTGGGGGTGGGGAGTCTGAACCCTAGGAATAAAGGGGAGAGGGGGGGGAGGGTTAAATGTCTTTCCATGCTATAACATCTTGATTAATTACAGTGAAACATTGCTACTCTTATCCTTCCTCCTTCCAAGGACAGATTGGAAGATTAGGCTCTACCTAAAATCTTAATCCTTGATCGAATAAAAGTTCTCTGAGTTCTGAGTTCCCTCCATAACTTCCTTCCTGACCTCCACGGAAAACTGTATGCAATATCAAACAGGGAAGAGAGAAAAGGGAAGGGGGAGGGGGATTTTCTTTCTCATTCTTTCTTCCCTTATTTCACAATCTTCCCCCTTATACACTGTGTATAACCCTCATAGCACCATGTCATACTACAAAATCATGTGTTAATGCTATCAGGTGCACCTAACCTGAATTGTTGAATGCTTTCTTGTTTGAATTGCAAAAGAAATATTGATGTAATATGGGGGGTGAGGGGTGGGGGGGTGGGGTTATTTAAAAAATAGTGTACACTGTAAACAAAATTTAAACATTAAAATCCCACTTCTCGACGAAAGTTACTTAAAACGAAACAAAAGAAAACATAAACGCAAAATAAAAATACACTTGGGAACGAAATTATCGGCGCACGAACTCCAGAAGTCGTTAACGGAAACTTCTAACGGAAGTCCATCTCTCCCCTCCTCACCCCTTCTTATCTCTCATTTTGTTTTTCGTTCCAGGGGCGGATTGAAGGTAGGAGATGTTTTTAGAGATTTCAGACTCTCTCTCTCCTCCTTCACAAAAAAAAAGGAAAAAAAAAAAAAAAGAAATCGAACAGAGAACTCGCACAACACACACACACACACACACACACACACACACACACACACACACACACACACACACACGCACACACACATTTGCACGCACGCAAGCACGCACGCACACACACACACACACACACACACACACACACACACACACACACATGCACACGCAAGCGCGCGCACACACACACACACACACACACACACACACACACACACACACACACACACACACACACACACTAAGAGCTTTCATTCCGTGAGGAATGGTCGAAGTGGAACTCACACTCCTTTTTCTAACGGCCCACCCTTCTCATTGATGATGGCCTTGGTTTTTCAGGTTCCTCTGTCCTAGTCTACAACCCTTTGCTCCCTCCTTCCTGCTCCTTAATGCCTACTCCCCCCCCCCTCCCTCCCCCCCCCCCTCCCCCTGGCTTTCAGGTTCCTCTGTCCTAGTCTACAACCCTTTTGCTCTCCCTCCTTCCTGCTCCTTATGCCTACTCTCCCCCCCCCCTCCCCCCCCCCCCCCCTCCCCCTGGCTTTCAAGTTCCTCTGTCCTAGTCTACAACCCTTTTGCTCCCTCCTTCCTGCTCCTTAATGCCTACTCCCCCCCCCCCCCCCTCCCCCCCCCCCCCCTCCCCCTGGCTTTCAAGTTCTCTGTCTCCTAGTCTACAACCCTTTGCTCCCCTCCTTCCTGCTCCTTAATGCCTACCCCCCCCCCCCTCCCCCCCCCCCCTCCCCCTGGCTTTCAAGTTCCTCTGTCCTAGTCTACAACCCTTTGCTCCCTCCTTCCTGCTCCTTAATGCCTACTCCCCCCCTCCTCCCCCCCCCCCCCTGGCTTTCAGGTTCCTCTGTCCTAGTCTACAACCCTTTGCTCCCCTCCCTCTTCCTGGTCCTTAATGCCTACTCCCCCCCTCCCTCCTCCCCCCCCCTCCCCCCTCCCTCTCCGGAAATCAGAGCCCCCCCCTATGGTGGGTGCAGATTCCAACAAAAGTTGAAATCTTGGAACTGGTCACTCCTACTGACACCCCCCCCCCCCCGTGGCGTGCAGATTCCAACAAAAGTTGAAATCTTGGAATGGTCACCTCTGACACCAGCCCCCCCCCCCCCCCCCCCCCCCCCCCCTCCTCGTGGCGTGCAGGTTCCAACAAAAGTTGAAATTTTGGAATGGTCACCTCTCTGACACCAACCCCCCCCCCCCCCCCCTCCCCCCACCCTCCCCCCCCCCCCCCCCCCCCCCCCCCCCCCCCCCCCCCCCCCCCCCCGTGGCGTGCAGATTCCAAAAAAAGTTTAAATCTTGGAATGGTCACCTCTTTACACCAAGCCCATCCCCCACCCCCACCCACCCACCGATTTTCCCCTTTTAAATTCTCCGTATCATCCCACACGAACTGGTTGATACCTCCCCCCCCTTCTCTCTCTCTCTCCCTCTATTTCACACACACACACACACACACACACACACACACACACGCACGCACGCACGCACGCAGGCAAGCATGAACATGCGAGCGCGCGCGCGCGCACACACACACACACGTACACACGATAGGTTTTCCTGATGCTAATCGGTGTGCACGTGCCTGTATGCATGTGTGTATATATACATGTGTGTGTGTGTGTGTGTGTGTGTGTGTGTGTGTGTGTGTGTGTGTGTGTGTGTGTGTGAGAGAGAGAGAGAGAGAGAGAGAGAGAGAGAGAGAGAGAGAGAGAGAGAGAGAGAGAGAGAGAGAGAGAGAGAGAGAGAGAGAGATGGAGAGAGAGAAAGGAGATCAGGAAGGACATGACGTATTTTGACAGCCCTTTTGACGAGGAGAAATCTGATTACTTGTCAAACAAAAGAAGGAAAAAAATCCAACAACAGAAAAAAAAAAAAAAAAAAAAACCAAACCCAAAGCAATCAGCGCATTTTGGAAAGAGCATAATAGACAATCATTTCTTATCAGTGATGGTATAATCACATGAAAACCGAACGCAGTGGAAGAGCACGCTATTGTTACGGACTGTCCACGGGGGTAAACCCATTAAATTCCATTGATCTTTCCTGATTCACTTCGTTGCCTCTCACGCTTTGTCATCTTTTCATTGTATTGATTTCTTTCCATGGCTGAATAGAGAGAGAGAGAGAGAGAGAGAGAGAGAGAGAGAGAGAGAGAGAGAGAGAGAGAGAGAGAGAGAGAGAGAGAGAGAGAGAGAGAGAGAGAGAGAGAGAGAGAGAGAGAGAGAGAGAGAGAGAGAGAGCACAGCATCAGTTCTAATCGTCTTACATCAGTTTTTTTTATTATTTTGGTTTCGTTTGATTAATCATTTCTTCATTTTCTTTCTTGTCTTGGTTTTTTAAATTGCACGATTTGTTGGCAGCGTGGGTTTATTTGATAATTAGATAGAGCACACACACAGACAGGTACACACACACACACACACACACACACACACACACACACACACACACACCACAGACACAGACAGACAGACAGACACGCACACACATCACAAAGACAGACAGACAGACTCAGACACACACACACCACAGACACAGACGGACAGACAGACAGACACATACACACACCACAGGCACAGACAGACAGACACACCACAGACAAAGAGAGACAGACAGACAGACAGACACCACAGACAAAGACTGACAGACAGACAGACAGATTACAGACATGACATTTTCTCAGTGTACCGCCTCTCCTAGACAGCAGCCAGACATTAATCAACCTAGTCGTTTGGGTTTTGTTGGTGTTGACAAGGAATAATTAAACAGAACTACGAACTCCACCCAAGACTGATTGCGTAGAAAAAGCCTGTAAACAGAAGAAGACAGACAGACAGACAGACGGACAGACAGCCAGCCAGATAGACAGACAAACAGACGGACAGACAGACAGACAGACGGATTGACAGATAAGCAGACAGACAGACGGACGGACAGACAGACAGACGGACAGACAGACAGAGAGGAAAAATGCCATAGGTAATCATTTTGTTTCGGAGAAAAAGAAAAAAAGAAATCGTCAGAAGTTATGAGTTTGTTTCAGGGAAAGGAATCAGAAAGAAGGGAGGTGGAAGAGTGTTTTGTGTGTGTGTGTGTTGTGTGTGTGTGTGTGTGTGTGTGTGTGTGTGTGTGTGTGTGTGTGTGTGTGTGTGTGTGTGTGTGTGTGCGCACGTGCGTGCGTGCGTGCGTGCGTGCGTGCGTGCGTGTGTGTGTGTGTGCGAGCGCAGGTGAGTGTGTGAGGTGGGGTGTGGTGGTGGGATAGAAGTTAGCAAGGAACGAAGGAGTAGGCTTATAAATCAGCAGGCACATGTTTTGCTTGCTTGTTTGCTTTTCAAATAAGCATTAAGTATGACACGAATTCGCAAAAAACACGTCTCGCTAACTAGCTAAACAGCTAAATGTCACATACTTACGTACCTATCTACCTGTCTGATTACCAAATAGCTTATCATCTAACTACCACATGAGTACATATGTAGCTATCGACCTGCAATATGTCTGTCCAGCCAGTTACATAGCTAGCTATTCATACAGGTCATAGACTGCTGGAAGCCCCATCAGTGCTGAGCTCCCTATTACTGTCCTGCTTCTGTAGGCTGCCTACCAGAATGGCTCGTCACCACATGGTTAGTGCCATCGATTACAAGAGCTGTCGATCCATGAGTTCAAGCTATGCAGCAAAGCAGAAACTACATACCGACTGCTCTTTTTAGACACACTCATTTTCTTTCAAAGGGCGAAGAAGGCTCCTTGGCGCATATAGTGCAATACTGTTTTATGTACTGTTGTGATTTCCGCAATATCAGACATAAGTTCCACAATATCAGACATAAGCACTTTTACAGCAGACTCCACCAGCACCTGACTCTGATGTGTTCCAACAGGAACGTTTCTTACAGAGATAAAACATTTTTCAGTGGATCTAAGATTCAGTGGAAATTCCATATAGTTTGAACGTCGTTTTTTTTTTTTTTTTTTTTTTTCGTTCTTGCATTTTTTGATGAAAGATTTCTGTTAAACACGAGTTACGTGGGATCGATGTTGACCTTACAGCAACCCTGACGTGACTCCCTGCAATTGGCTGGTCTATATACAACGTGAAATGAAACCACTTGTGGAATCGCATTTTTTTGTTTAATGTCTGAAAGTCATCTCTGTCCACCCAGCAGCTAATGGGAACCTGATTCAGGTCTGGGCATATTACGGGAGGTTGAAGGAGAGGTTGAGTCTGGTCTCCCTTCCGTAATGATTGGGTGTGCCCTTGACACGGCGAGCCTCTCACAGTGCACTACCCGTAGGGCCATAAGGGCGTGGGGTTTTCACGTTTCAGTTCGTTCAGTATACAGTTCGTGATTATTGTACTATGGCCAGTGGAGGCATTACCATTTGAGTCATCTACTTAGTTGCCGTATTTACCAACTGAAACTAAAAACGCCTGATCAATCAATCTCATTTCAACTACTACTACTACTACTACTACTTATTTATATTATTATTATTATTATTATTGTCATTCTCATGATGATAATTGTTATTATCATTGTTGTTACTGCTGTTATTGTTAACATTATTATCATTACAATCGCTGTTATTATTATTATTATTAATATTATTGTGATGATCACTATTATTATCATTGTTGTTTTTGTTATCAATATTATTACTATCATTATTTATGCATTACGCTTCCTCCTCCTCTTCCTTCTAGTATTACTGCTACTACTACTACTACTACTACTGTTGCTGGTACTTCCGCTGCTTTGGGTACTTCTGCTGCTATGGAAATCGAATTGCTTGAAGGAAAAAAAAAAGAAAAAAAAAGAAAACGAGACAAACCCTTATCGATACAAAAAACGTAGGCTGCTGGTTAACGAATTCCTAAAGAGACTAACTTCCATTTGAGACCGATTGCATGAGAGAAGAGTGTGAGTGGAATACGGCGACAGACAGACAGACAGACAGACAGACAGAGACAGACAGAGCGAGACAGACAGACTTAGAGGAAAACATATTTTCACGAATGTTTCAGGAGAGGGTGGAAAACGCCGCGCAAAAAAAAGATTTTGTAGTGATGAAATGGTTTCCTATTACCGCCATCAGGTACAGACCGTGAACGGTTTTTGTACGAAGAAATCAATGCCAAACATTCGCCTATTCCCCACTAGACTCCTAACTAGACGCGTAGGCGAAAAACCACCTCACTCATTGAATATTCAACCTAAAATGTTCAGAGAGCAGCAGCAGACAGCATGACTCTTCTGATCTGCTTAATTCACTGCATACAACTACACAGCTACTTCTACTGCTACAACTACCACCGTAGCTGCTGTAGTAAGCTGGTGAAGGAAAGGGGTCTGCACTGTCTGAGGCGAAACAGCCCTGAACGAAAGGCTAATCGACGGACAGACCAGACACCGATCCTTCCCGATCGGGAAGTACTTGTCTGTCCTGCAGAGTTCTCTTCAGTCCAGCCTCTACTACCACTGGACCTCCCGACCGTGTGTGTGTGTGTGGGACATGCAATCAATGGCGGAGCAGGTGAACGACTTCCTCAACAAACTGCCTTCCGCTCCACACTGACTGCAGGGAGATAACCTGTGGGTTAAATACGGTGACAGACAGACAGACAGACAGACAGAAAGATATAGAGCGGAGGGCGTTGCTTCAGGGAGGTGGAGGGTGGGCGAGAGGGGGGGGGGGGGGGGGGGGGGTAGTTTAGAGGAAATGGGAGCGCTGAAACATTTGGAGATCGAGGTTAGTTTGAAAAGATGGAGTGAATTCCTGTGACCTCAAACTGCTACAGGGTTGTTAGTGTTGTTGTTCAAAACTTAAAAAAATGAAGAATGTAACGTTTATTTCTTAATCTCGTAAACTTGTTTGTTAAGCGGGTATTTCAAGACCTTAAAAATGAAGAATTTAGCGTTAATGTTTCTATCTCATGAACTTGTCAGCTAAGCTCACAATAACCGACTGCTTGTTCAGTTCATACACTCCACAGGCTAACCAAGGGGCTATCATCTGAATCACCTGCTTACATGCTCGCCTACCTGCTTACATACACACCTAATTACAAACCATCTTGACCAAAACAGAAGCTGCCTAACGACTCTAACTTTTTTTTTTTGACTTGTCAATATACATGTAATCAATCTAACACTACCCCCACCCTTACCCCATAACCATCACTGCTACTACTGCCTCTGCTGTATCTTACTCTACCACTGCTGGCACTTCTGCTGGCTGGAAAACTGAACTGCTTGAAGCAGCACTCTGCCTTTCATACTCCCTCCGCCCCCTGGACCAAATGGAAATGGAAAGAAGAAAAAAAAAGCACAAACAGGTTATCGAATTCAGGACAGTTTTAAAATGGCTGCTTGGAAGCAGCATGGAAGTGGAGTACAAAGACAGGCAGGCAGGCTGAGAGA
>JADBJO010002257.1:25000-35000 GCA_016801955.1 Conus betulinus
ATGATGCTCTTTTAATAATGCATAGCCAAAAACAGACATGTGAATGTTCGAGAAAGATATCTTCGTCTGACTCATAAACAGACATGTTCAAAATGCTGCATAGAAATATTCGTCTGATAGCAGCCAGCATTAAAATGACCCCAGTGCTCTAGTTGTCTTATTGTTCTAGCGTCAATGGCACATTATTTGCAAGTGCTTTTGTGATTGTGTCCGACAAGCGCGGTCGCACTGTTCCAAAGATGCCGTGTTTATGTTCATCTTTTGCTGTTTGGGTGTGTTTGTAGAATTTTTTTTTTTTATCCTAGCGTTTGTGGATCTGGTATCAGGGTTAAATGTGGACGTGTTGCTCTTTTTTTTTACAGAAAAAAAAATGCACTAAATGACAGTGGAACGTGTTGCTCTGTGTTTTTATTCCTCTTCTAGAAAAAAATCGATGCACAAAATCTGAAAAAGAGAGAGAGAGAGAGAGAGAGAGAGAGAGAGAGAGAGAGAGAGAGAGAGAGAGAGAGAGAGAGAGAGAGAGAGAGACAGACAGACAGACGGAGACGACAGACAGAGACAGACAGAGAGAAAGAGTAAAGCATGCTTCTGTATTTGTCCATTCTCAATCATTTGCCACAGTCAGACCCCTACCGCTCCATCCTTTTTTTCCGTAAAACAAAAAATCGAGAACAGGTAAAACACCCTGAATTCATTTCACCAAGGACGCTCGTAAGGTTTCATGTATTTTCAGGCAGGCGCAAATGATTGTTATTAACATTTCCATCTTGCCTGAAACTTCACCCTTCCCCTTTTCCCCGACCGTTCCCTTCCGTCCACCATTCCCTGATCCTCACCCTGTCCTTCCCCATTTTTTAATGCGCGTGAAGATACATCTTCTGAACAGATTGGAATGAATGTCGTGGCACTTTTAAGAAATGGCAGCTGGTCACAAGACAGGACTATAACTGACCGACAGAGCTTGAGAGCAGGGGGGGGGGGGGGGGGGGGGGGGGGGGGCTGTCAATGTAGTGGGGCTGGGGAAGACCCTGCCACTGTAAACAATAAAACGTCTTTAAAAACTAAGTGAGAAAGTTTTGAAAGGAAACATTTTATTGGTTCCGCAAGACAACGCGGACAAACAGATTACAGGACAAAAAACGCGATGCATTTCGACCTCTTTAGGTCTCTATCAGGTCGAAATGCGTCGTGTTTTGTTCTGTAATTTGTTTGTCCGGATTGTCCTGCGGGACCAAAAACGTTTCTTTTTAGAGTTTTCTTCAATTTCCGCCTTCAATCACCTCGCTTTGAAACTAAGTGAGAAAGGTTTGGTTAGGGGTCGGGTGTTCCGTACAGTCTGAGGCTTTGGCTTGATCTCCCTTTCCGCCTCCTTTTCTGTTCCCAAGCCTCCTTGTTCTTGTTTCTTCGTAAGTCCCAAGCCTGTGGCATCATTCCCAAGCCGTGAATTCTGGTTCCCTCTTCACAGCCATACCCTTGTTTCTTCTGCCGCAGTCCCCGGCACCGGCTACGCACAGGGAAAAGGCAACATGGAGTCACCATGAGGACACCCCCGGAGGATACACTGCACTGTCGCCGAGTCACCTCAGAAGCGTACGGTGGTGCCTATTTCATTGCAGGACACCACCTAGAACGCCCCCCTCTCTTCCCCTACTGATATCAATAATTCCATAGTCGTAAAGTCAGTATGAGCGAGTGTCTCTCTCCGGAGTGTGCCTCCACGTCAGTGCCGACGAACTTGCTGCTACCTAGCCACCACACGAACTCACCAAGGGCGATGACGTGGAGAGGAAATCAAAGCCACGACAGCACGCCATGAATACTGCTGCATTAAAGGCTGTTTTTATTCTGATTGATAAAGATGAGGATGATGAAGGCGATGCTACATAATTCTATTCCTGTCTAAGACTACATGGCACGGCTGTATTCTGCACTTCCTGTCATGATGTATCCTGGCGTCAGCCAGGCCCGAGAGACACAGACACCTGCAGGACTGGTCAGAAAATTTAAAGCAACCCTCCCAGAGACTGTTCCATTAAGAGCATGAAACTCGATTGGGTAATCCAATCTTCCCATTTGAACGCGCAGCTAACTAAACTTAATGTGGGAGACGGTTGGGGACGAACAATCTCACTAATAAATGGCTCTGACGGGAATCGAACCCACAACCTTCCAACCGGCAATCCGTGACGCTAACCACTGCGCCTTGTTGATTGTGTGTTTCTTTCTTCAATGAGAGGATGCGGCGGTGTTTCACAGATGCTTTAATGAACAGTCAAGTGGTAAACGTTTCAGATTCTTATTGCAGCGTGCGACCACAGTGTAGTGGTATTTGAAGGTTGTGTCCCCTGATAGCGTGTCCCGCGGCCACTGTTCGCCATCTCCGCACTGGATGGCCTTTTCAGAGTGGAGGAAGGAACCGGGAGAGACAGCAAGGTTGATTAGTGTTCCGTTGACAAACTCTCTTCTATCGACACCCATATTGCCCCCCCCCCCCCCCCCCCCCCCCCCACGCACACACACACACACACTTCCCGTTCCTCCTCTCCTGCTGCGCGTTAAGGGTTGGCATACCACGAAACAGTTTTTTTCTTTTTTCTTTTTTTTTTTTTTTTTTAAAAGAACTTCGGGCCAATCCTCGCATGAAAAGGAGCTCTCGTGGCAGCAGGCTGGTTTTCTTCTTACCCTGTGAACATTTGTGTCATTTGAAGCACATTTTTTTTTTTGTTGGATATTTCAAAAAGTTATACGTTTTTTTTTTTCCTCTGTATTCATCGAGCGGAACTTTGTTATCGTTTCGCTTAGTTTGGCTAAGGTTAAAAAACGCTAGGGGGAAAAAGAAATTTATTACGTTTTTTGTTCTCAGGACTTTCTTTTTCTCCAGTATTATTAAGGGATGAATTTCTACGTCGCATATAAGAAGAAAACCATAACTCTAAAGTTCAAAATCCTTTCTGCCCCACCTCCACACCCCTATCCCCCTCCCCCTTCCCCTGCGTGCGCTCTTTCCCTCAAACATTTTCCCTTTGCTGGATGTCCGATTATTCTTTATTTCACGCTTCTCCCCTACACATCCATCCACTGGGGCTGAAGCTTTATTATTCTTTACTTCACGCCTCTCCCCTCCACATTCACTGGGCTGAAGCTTTATTATTCTTTACTTCACGCCTCTCCCCCTCCACATTCAGGGCTGAAGCTTTATTATTCTTTACTTCACGCCTCTCCCCTCCACATTCACTGGGCTGAAGCTTTATTATTCTTTACTTCACGCCTCTCCCCTCCACATTCACATGGCTGAAGCTTTATTATTCTTTACTTCACGCCTCTCCCCTCCACATTCACAGGGCTGAAGCTTTATTATTCTTTACTTCACGCCTCTCCCCTCCACATTCACTGGGCTGAAGCTTTATTATTCTTTACTTCACGCCTCTCCCCTCCACATTCACATGGCTGAAGCTTTATTATTCTTTACTTCACGCCTCTCCCCTCCACATCCACTGGGGCTGAAGCTTTATTATTTTTATTTCACGCCTCTCCCCTCCACATCCACCGGGGCTGAAGCTTTATTATTCTTTATTTCACGCTTCTCCCCTCCACATCCACGGGGCTGAAGCTTTATTATTCTTTACTTCACGCCTCTCCCCTCCACATCACAGGGGCTGAAGCTTTATTATTCTTTACTTCACGCCTCTCCCCTCCACATCCACAGGGCTGAAGGTTTTATTATTCTTTACCCACGCTCTCCCCTTCACATCCTGATCTTTAGATCTTCGGCATAACGCCTCTCCTGCCACATTCGCAGCGGCTGAAGCGTCTCAGGGATCTTCGGCATAAACTCTGCCAATCGTCTCAGGGGCGGATTAGGGGGGGGGGGGGGGGGCGCTTCCGGACCTCTCTTTTCCTGGCAGCTTATCACCTTAACTCCCTAAGCGCATCAAAAGGGCTTTTCGAAAAATAAAGCAAACAACAAAAACCAAGAAACACGCAATACACACAAAAAGCTTCTCACGGCAAAAATGAAAGGAGAAACACTAAACAGCCTTGGCAGGAAAACAAGTGATATAATAGCTATCTCCCCCACCCCCACCCCCACTCCCTGCCATCCCGCATTCTCCAGGTCATTAGTTCATCAATGATGAAGTACACCATGGGGTTAATCGTCAGGAAACACGAGCAGACAAACAGAATGCGTTCTCTAATAAGTTGTGAAAGTACTGCCTCCATCACCGGTCGTTTGACGAGTGCAAGTTCCTTTCAATGCTTTAGAAAAAGTTACACGTACCATATGCGCAGAGCTCCGAAGAACATCGCACGCCATGTTTTAGACTGCAATCGCCAGGGATTAAAAAAAAAAAAAAAAAAAAAAACAGACAGTTACGTACGTAGTGAAGGATCTTGGAAAATAGTTGAAAATAAACAATGTCTTCAGTGGAGTGGGGTGGGGTGGGGTGGGGGGAACGAAACTTGACAGCCAAAATCGATTATACTGGAGGTTTGCGATGAAAGTTCCATGTTCCAGTGGGAACGGAGAGTACTGAATGAAAGTCACAGTCTGTTTTTCTTATTCATTTTTGTTTTGTTTTGCTGTCCTATTTTCTGAGCCACCTCAGTGGCATTGTACCCACGTTCTCATTCCGACCCCCCGACCACAGCCACAGCCCGGCCAGTCCCGCCGCAGCTCCGGCACCGGCAATCCACAGGGAGCAGTGAATGTCAAGTCGTCAAGAAGCATCCCAGCGGAGAACACATGGCACTGCAGCCGAGTCACTTCGGCGGTGTTCAGTGGCGCCTGTTCTGGTCCAACACACGCAGGACACCACCTACTAAGCCCCCTACTGACGACAATAATTGCTTAGTCGCGGAGCCGGCGTGAGTGAGCTCTCCCCTCCGGAGGACGCCACCACGTCCGCCCAACGACAGCCCCCATGAATTTGCCGATACCGGCGACCCAGCAGCCGGAATCAAATCAAAGCCACAAAGGCGGACAGGACATCCAAACTGAGGCCACCCTGATTGCAGGGCAAGAAGGGCCACAGAATCTCAGACTTTTTAGTCAAGGTCACAGTCATATAAAAATACACGCATGACATCATCTACAGAAGGAGGTCACAGTCATATACAAATACATGCATGACTTCGTCTACAGAAGGAGGTCACAGTCATATACAAATACATGCATGACTTCTTCTACAAAAGGAGGTCACAGTCATATACAAATACACGCATGACTTCATCTACAGACGGCTGACAACTGGCAGGACTAGACACAGAAATTCAATGTTCTTTTCTTTTCAGATTGTCAGGTTTCTTCGTTTGTTGGTTCGCTTGTGGATTGAAGACCTACAGTCACAACGCGCTGCTTCTGAGGTGGCCTTGGTTCTTACCATTCCTGTATTCTCTTATAAAGCAACTGAAGTTACTATATACATTTTTGTTCTCTTATCTTTTAATTTGTTAGTCTGTTGTGATATTAGTCTAATTTCGTTTCTTAGTTTTAAAACTCCATGTGGCAACATGCACACACATTATATGTATATGCATGTATGTATATAAATATATATATATATATATATAGTGTGTGTGTGTGTGTATATGTGTGTGTGTGTGTGTGTGTGTGTGTGTGTGTGTGTGTGCGCGCACACTCACACACGCGCATGCACCGAGCCGCACAGACAGCGGAAGAAACCCTATGCACGTGGTGACTGTTGTTCAGCATGCCCCCCCCCCCCCCCCCCCCCCCCCCCCCAGCCATCTAACAGACAAAGTCTCTTCACACTTGTCAAAGGGAGATAATGACAACATTCCTGTAGGGTCTCTGCAATCGGATCTTGGGTCCTGCACAAAGCTCCTTCCTTTCACACACACACACACACACACACACACACACACACACACGCACACACACACACACACACACACACACACACACACACGCACACACACACACACACACACACACACACACACACACACACACACACAGACAGAAGCTGGAAAGGAAGGGGTGGGAATGAGGAGTAGGAGGGAGGCGAGAGTGTGTATGTGTATGCGTGTGCATGTTGACAGACAGAGAGAGAGAGAGAGAGAGAGAGAGAGGGGGGGGGGGAGAGAAAGAGAGAGAGGGTGGGGTGTGGGGTGGAAGGGGTGAGCAGAGGATGAAGAGTGAAGCTGGGGAAGGGGAAGGGGAGAGGGTGTGTTGTAGCTAAGTAGGGGAGGGGGGAGACGGGGGAGGGAGACGGTTGGAGAGGAGGCAGGGCACAGAGAAAGAGTATACATGTCAGCAGTTTTAGGAACCACAGCTGCTCCAAGGAATTGGAGATTTCTTCAAATGACTCGGGGAAAAAAAAAGAAATGGGAGTTTCTTGTTCCCCAAACCTCCCATTCCCTCTCCTGCCTACTCCCCCCCCCCCCCCCCCCCCCCCCCTCGCCTTTCCGCTAACAAGTCTTCTTCAAATATATTAAGCCGAAGGCTAGGAAAAAAAAAAGTAAAAACAGAAAAAACAACAACAACAACAACAACAACAACAAAAACAGGCATACAGGCATACGCTGCAGCAGCAGATGCTGTTGCTGTGGTCAGGCAGCGGTCAGTTTCATTCTACACATGCTGCGGTGCTGACGGTCATGTTCATCGTCCACCGTCTCACGGGCGTGAGGAGGAGGTGTGTGTGTGTGTGTGTTGTGTGTGTGTGTGTGTGTGTGTGTGTGTGTGTGTGTGTGTGCGGGCGGGGGGGGGGGGTGGTGGTGTGTTGAGGAGGGGAGGGATGGAAGGAGGCCAGCCCAAAAAAACCCTGATGTTTGGTGCTGCATTAGAGTGGAACTGGTGGTGGATGTGTGCCGCCTACACTTGCCATGTTAAAACGAAGGAACGAACAAAAACAAAAAAAAAAGAAGCAAAACGAAAACAACAACAACAACAAAACTAATACAATACTAAAGGATAAATACAGACATTCTTCTCAACATTTCAGCGGATCATCATGAAACGACACTCAGAAATCTTAAAAAAACCACCAACACCGCCACCACTTAGCACCTACTACTGGTCCCACTGTAATTACTATTTTTCATTTCAACTACTACTACTACTACTTTATTTATATCAATTAAAGTGATAACGGTAATGAACAGTTGCGAAGCATTTCCCCAGAAAATCTGGTCAAAGCACATTACGTAACATAAAAACGTCCCTCTCCTTACCGTCCCCACCCCTCACCCCTGAAACTTTAACACATCAGAGGTTAGTTGTCTTATGTTTTCATGATGAAGAGACCCCCCCCCCCCCCCCCCCAAAAAAAAAAAAAAAAAAAAAAAAAAATCGGCTTAGTGGTAAGGGTATTAACTACTATCCACAGAGATATCGTTCAGAGTAAATAGAAGCGGCTGATGACGTGTGCAACCTGTAAAGATCAAGAATACGAAAAGAACATGTTTTCATTGTTGAAGGTATCTTCACATCGACTTTGCAAGTAGAGAAGCATGTAGCAGGTACACAAAAACAAGCAAACAAATACCATCTAAATGATGGTGACATCAACCGTTCCGACCCCCATCTCCCAAATGTACACACACACACACACACACACACACACACACACACACACACACACAGATACACACACCCCCGAATTTTGCTCCTGAATGTTCCCCTTCGTCTCCCGGTCATAACTTATAGTGACTCCCCCCCATACCCCCCCCCCCCCCCCCCCCCAAAAAAAAAAAAAAAAAAAAAGAGGAAAAATTAAATCTGGATTTTTTTTTTCAGAATAATAATTCCTTCGTCTCCCCGCCACTGACAAGTCTTATTCCAGCAAAGAGAAGGCGACGGCTGTAAAAAACAAAACACAAAACACACACACACACACACACACACACACACACACACACACACACACACACACACACACACACACACACACTGCTGCACCACCACCTGCTGTTGATGTGGTCAGCCAGCAGCTAGTGCTATTCACGACATGGTCCAGTGCTGAAAGCCATGCCCGCTGACCACCGTCTTACGGTCGGGGAGGGAGGGTGGTGGCGGGCAGCAAAAAGCCCGTTTGTTTCGCGCTGATTTATAGCGAACAGTGACGGAATTGTGCCGCCTATAACCAGACATACATAAAATCAAGGGTTTATAGCCTTGTAGGAAAAACAACAAAACAAAATAAAGTTAATCGGATGATATTCCCAATGACGTCATAAACCTACACCATTCGGCGACATGGCTTCCGTTATGGATGTGGACAGCAAAACGCTATTAATTGTGCTTTTAAATGCCGCTGAAAGGTTAATTAAAAGCAATGAAGAAAAAATGTCTTCGTTTTTTCCCGTCGATAGCAGCAGAGGGGACCTGGAGTCGAATTGTTTGAAGCGTGAGACCGTGGAGCTGACGGTCGTGGGTTCGAATCTCTCGTGGGGGGTCGGAATTTTACGGTTTGAAAACCCTCTCATTCCTTACGGCTTTAAAAACCCTCTCTGTCCTAACAGCTTTAAATCCCTCTCTATCCTTCCGGCTTTTAAAAACCTTCCCTGTCCTAACAGCCTGAAAAACCATCTGTCCTACGGCTTTGAAAACGCTCTCTGTCCAATGAGCTTTTAAAAAACTTCTCTGTCCTTTCGGCTTTAAAAACCCTCTCTGTCCTTACGGCTTTAAAAACCTTCTCTGTCCTAACAGCTTAAAAAATCCTCTCTGTTCTTTTTCGGCTTTAAAAACTCTCTCTGTCCTTACGGCTTTAAAAACCCTCTCTGTCCTTACGGCTTTAAAAACCTTATCTGTTCTTATGGCTTTAAAAAACCCTCTTGATCCTTACGGCTTTTTAAAAAACCCTCTCTGTCCTCGGCTTTAAAACCCTCTCTGTCCTTACTGTTTAAAAACCTCTCTGTCCTTAAGGATTTAAAAAACCCTCTCTGTCCTTACTGTTTTAAAAACCCTCTCTGTCCTTAAGGATTTAAAACTCTCTCTGTCCTAAGAGCTTTAAAAGCCCTCTCTGTCCTAAGAGCTTTTAAAAACCCTCTCTATCCTTACGGTTTTAAAAATCATCTCTGTCCTTACGGCTCTAGAAACCCTCTCTGTCCTTTCAGCTTAAAAACCCTCTCTGTCGTTACGTTCTTAAAAAACCTCTCTGTTCTTACGGTTAAAAATTCTCTCTGTCCTTACGTTCTTACAAACCCTCCCTGTTCTTATGATCGTAAAAAACTCTCTCTGTCCAAACAGCTTTAAAAACCCTGTCTGTCCTTACGGCTTTAAAAACCCTCTCTGTCCTTAGGTCTTTTTAGAAACCCTCTTTGTCCTTACGGTCTCAAAAACCCTCCCTATCTTAACAGCTTCACAAACCCTCTCTGTCCTTTTGGCTTTAAAAACCCCTCTGTGTTCTAACAGCCTAAAAAACCTTCTGTTCTTACGGTTTTAAAAACCCTCTCTGTCCTTACGGCTGTAAAAACCCTCTCTGTCCTTACGGCTTTAGAAAACCTTCTCTGTCCTTACGGTCTTTTTAAACCCTCTCTCTGTCCTAACAGCTTAAAAACCATCTGTCCTTACGGCTTTAAAAAACCCTCTCTGTCCTTACGGCTCAAGAAAACCCTCTCTGTCCTTACGGCCTTTAAAACCCTCTCTGTCCTAACAGCTTAAAAAAACCTTTTCTGTCCTTACGGCTTACAAAAAAACCCCTCTCTGTCCTTTACAAAGCCTCTCTGTCCATCCAGCAGCAGGGAAGTTGTGAAAGGAGAAGGGTGGGCTGCGTCTTCCACAATGCCGTGCCCAAGACACAGTGAATCTCACATAGTTCATTACCCGTACAAGCCGTTGGGCTGTGGGGCTCTTCTCTTTCACCTTAACCATGAACAGCAAAAGAGTTAAAACCCAGCAATTTATCAAAGATAGCCATAAATAACATAATAGAAAAAAAAAAACAAAGCAGTCGCAAAAAAAAAATATTACACTGTTTGTACCTCTGGGACGATAGAGGAGACAGTGGTCACAATTTTTGTACATCGTGCAGGA
>JADBJO010002257.1:47500-52500 GCA_016801955.1 Conus betulinus
AACCCAGACCACAAAATGGTTCAGTAAACATTGCACACTATCGGCTCCAAACCCCGACCACAAAAATGGTCTGTTAAACCATTGCACGCTATCGGCTCCAACCCCCGACCACAAAATGATCTGTTAAACCAATGCACGCTATCAGCTCCAATCCAGACCACAAAATGGTCCGTTAAACCAATGCACGCTATCAGCTCCAACCCAGACCACAAAAATGGTCTGTTAAACCAATGCACGCTATCAGCTCCACCCCGACCACAAAAATGGTCCGTTAAACCAATGCACGCTATCAGCTCCACCCAGACCACAATAATGGTCTGTTAAACCAATGCACGCTATCAGCTCCAACCCCGACCACAAAAATAGTCTGTTAAACCAATGCACGCTATCAGCTCCAACCCAGACCACAAAATGGTCCGTTAAACCAACGCACGCTATCAGCTCCAACCCCGACCACAAAAATGGTCCTTTAAACCAATGCACGCTATCAGCTCCAATCCAGACCACAATAATGGTCCGTTAAACCAATGCACGCTATCAGCTCTAACTTGGTCCACTAACGGTCCACTGCGACTCCAGTCCGACTCCAGTGGTGACCTGGAGCTTGAAATGAACATCAAGAATAATTTCTTAGAAGATGCAGCATCTAAATTCTTCAGGAACAATCCTTTTTTTTTTATTTAACTTTTTTTTTCATTTGCATTCATGTATATCTACAGGGGAAAAAAAGGGGGGGGGGGGGGGGGGGGGGGGGGGGGGGGGAGTAATGAGGGAAGGCAAATATGTATATAAAAAAATAGATCAAGAAATAAATCATCCAAAACAATTTGAATTCACATATTCATGCAAACATTCTCGAAATCAAAACAAAACAAAAAAAGAGAGAGAGAGAGAGAGAGAGAGAGAGAGAGAGAGAGAGAGAGAGAGAGAGAGAGAGAGAGAGAGAGAGAGAGAGGGTGGATGTATCAAGAAAAATCATGCTGACAGGGATGTTTTTTTACATCATTACATTTGGCAAAATATACTCAGACCTCTGATAATGTACAAAAAAAGTGTTCATTCACACACTTCATCTTACACTTCTGGATCTATTAGTGCAAGTTGTTTAGAAAGGAAAGAATACAATAAACAAAAGGGTATAACTGTTAAACAGTATCCATTCATGGTCTGTGTGCCAGCCACCTGGTCAAAAATTCTGCATGGTTTAATTCTAAATATGCAATATGTTCCTCAATTTTGTATCTAAATTTTAATTTGTATATGAATACATGTATTTGTGGCAGGGTGTTGTTTATTCTACAAACATATATGTAATGCTTCGCAATTAGTATTACAAAATAAAAGACGGTGTCGCCAACAATCATATTGTCGTAGCCAAATAGTACGAGTGCTTCTGTCAAAAGGACATTTTCAGCATTCAAACATTTTTCTTTCATTAAACCAATGAGAGCATTCCAAAATACTTGTACATGCTGACATTTCTAAAACATGATCAATGCTATCTTTGAATGTGCTACAAAAACTACAGTTATTATTTTTTCAACGATTCCAGTTTCCTTTAAAACTACATTTGTGCATAAACACCTGTGTAATATTTTCAGTTGAAACCACTGCAGCCTTACATCACGTATCTTATGCGCGTGCAAAAAGCAGGATTTCCAATCATTTTGCATGAATAATTTTATGTCACATTTATCACAGCATTCTGGCTTAGGGTTATTTGCAATAAAGATATCATAATACAATTTGGAGCCTTTATTTATAGCAAAAAAGTGTTTAAAGTACAATGATGAGTTTATGTACTTATCCTTTTTTATAGTGATACCAGACGTTTTTTACGTAGTCCATTATAGTCGATTTATAGCCAGCAAAAGTGACAAAATTAATACTTAGATTTTTCTTTTAAAAGTGCATGTGGCAAAAACTTTCCTTTTTCATAAAAAAAGTGGGCGAGACAGTTAATATCTTTGCTACTTAGTTTTTTCGATACAATGCACTTCTTTCCGATTTGAAATCGCTTATTATGGCATAATGGTTCGGCAAGAAGTTCAGTGGAGTTTTTTGGGGAGAACATTTGTAATAAAAAAAAACTTTATATGCATCAAGAACTTTAGCCCAAAACTGATTATACTTAGTGAAATTGGAAACGAATCCTGGACCATATCTTTTCAAAAGCGACCATTTAGGGAAGTTATGCTACAGAATATTTCGCCATTTATCGGTTGACGTTTCAGCTTTTCGTATCCTAGACAGCTTCAGAGATAAAACAACGTTTTTAGGTCTGGAAGACCAATACCGCCATCTTTGATACTTTTATGTGCAGTTTTTCGGTTAATCTTATCTGGCTTTTTGTTGCAAACAAATTTTTAACAAGCCTGTTGACATGTTTAAAAAAAAAATATGTCCTTCAGGAGCAATACTTCATTCTTTTGGTGGGGAAGATTAGCACAACCCTCCAGATTCCAAAACTGATTATACTTAGTGAAATTGGAAACGAATCCTGGACCATATCTTTCATAAGCAACCACTTAGGGAAGTTATGCTACAGAATATTTCGCCATTTATCGGTTGACGTTTCAGCTTTTCGTATCCTAGACAGCTTCAGAGATAAAACAAACGTTTTTTAGGTCTGGAAGACCAATACCGCCATCTTTGATACTTTTATGTGCAGTTTTTCGGTTAATCTTATCTGGCTTTTTGTTCCAAACAAATTTTTAACAAGCCTGTTGACATGTTTAAAAAAAATATGTCCTTCAGGAGCAATACTTCATTCTTTTGGTGGGAAGATTAGCACAACCCCCTTCCCTGTCTCTATCCCCTTTCTATCCCCCCCCCCCCCCCCCCCCCCCTGTCCCCCGCTCACTTTCCCTTCCACAACAGAGCCTCAAAACAAGATGGTCAAGATATACAGCCGTCACAGTGATTGCCATCAAACCAAATGCATGGTATATGAACTTACCTTTTTTCTGTGACCTCGAACTCCTGTCAAGGTCACATGAAAAATTACCTCTTGATGTGAACTGCTGTTTAAGTCTTGTCAACGACTGTTAATGGAGTTTTGAAAAACTAAAGATATAAGACAAAAGAACAGAATTACTGCAACGCCAAACAAAAGAACACCACACACACACACACACACACACACACACACACACACACACACACACACACACACACACACACACACACACACACACACACACACACACAAAACCCAAACAACGCGCTTCGATCTGTTGGGTCTTCTTCTGGCAGGAAGTCACGTCATATCTGAAGTCATATCTAAGAACGGTATCTTTCTTTCTTTCAAATATTTTCTAAGAAATGCCTTCTGTATTTTAACCAATATACCAAGAACTGCAGCCTAAGTTACAAAAAAAAGGAAGAAAAAATTGCATTGTATTTTAAAAGAATTTCCAAACATTGCTGTATATCTCTGTTAAAAAAACCTAAACCGACAATATAAAAACTGTTTTCGACGCATGCGCATGAGTAAACCGTTTTTTGATATGAAATAACATCGAGGTCAGGACAACCATTTTCAAAGAGATCTGGGAGGGGTGGGGATGGGGATAGGGCGGGGGAGGGAAGAGGGGGTGGGGGGGTGGGATGGGGGCGAGATGGAATAAGATTTACTGCTGTCAAGGTCACCCGGTCATCCCATGACGTAAGCACCCATGAGCATTCACGTGCCAAATCACATTATGCAAAATAAATGTATGCAAATCTCCAGCGGAACTGCACACGTTTTTTTCATTATCGGTGAAACGAGCAAACAAGGGAAACAACACCTCTGCTCCAGCCGTCTCCCCAGAAGGAAATCCAAACAAAATGACGCGGTCTTGAAGGCGACTCGGAGCCCTTTCCATCAATCTATAACGAAATCAATACTGCCGCGGCCCCGGCAAGGTAGGCTGAAGCATGAAATTATGTAGCCTATGTATTATTAACACAGACAGGCAGACAGACAGGCAGGCACACACACACAGAAAGAGATATACACAGAGACAGATGCACGCACGCACGCACGCGCGCACGCTCTCACACACACACACACACACATACATCACACACACACACACTTCATACACACATGCACAGACAGACAGACAGACAGACAGACAGACAGACAGAGACAGAGACACAGACACACACACACTGCTCTGTGAACTATCTTCAAGGTTCCTTTATGCTTTTTTTTTATTAACACCCACCCACCCACTTTCTCTTCTATTCATCTCTAAACCCCCCCCCCCCCCCCCCCCCCCCCCCCCCCAAAAAAAAAAAGTGTCCTGCATATACACATACGATCTCGCGCGAATGCATTTACGTGCACGCGCATACGCGTGAATGCGCACGTGCCCGCGCGTATGACGGCGACCGTGTACATTTGTGAGAGAGAGAGAGAGAGAGAGAGAGAGAGAGAGAGAGAGAGGGGGGGGGGGGGGGGGGGGGGCTAGCCAGCCTGTACATAACCACAGTGACTGCACATTCGTGGCTTTTACAGTGACGTCCAAATTGATGATCCGCACAAATCGCTTTCTATTTTGGTCGTGTCTCCATCTTGCGAGAAATTTTTTTTTCCCCCTTAATCCATGTTTTTTTTTTCAAACTGTATATTATGCAGAGAGAAACATAACAGAAACCCTTCCAGAATATGTCTGGAAAGCAAAGAAAAAATGAATTATGAAAAATTTTGAAAAATCCAGAGAGATCTTTTAATCAATGACACGCAACACCACGAGATTTGTAAATCAATCTAGAGAAAACAAAAAGAAATGAATATTTCTGTGAAGTCAGAGAGAAAGAAACGAGAGAGAGAGAGAGAGAGAGAGAGAGAGAGAGAGAGAGAGAGAGAGAGAACAACTAATAGAACCAAAGCAGAATATACATTCATCGCATAAGGTTGATGGCTTTCTTGACGTCACAGGCGAAAAGTTTGTATATCCATAAAAACGTTTTCATTTCCATAAAAATGGACCCGAGTATGAAATTTTCAG
>JADBJO010002257.1:57500-62500 GCA_016801955.1 Conus betulinus
CACAAGAACGGAATTTCCATGATGGATCAAAGAGACGATGAATGCCAAGCAGGCAGGTGCTCAGGACCAGCAATATGACCAGATGAGAAACACAATCAAGAAAGTTCGTCGGTAAGTCTTGACTAAACAGACAACCAGAGCACAAAGACTTTGAAAGTGTAGGCTGTTCCTGTTTGGGAGATGGAAGTATCAGTTCACCGCACTGTTCTGGACTTTTCCGGATTAGGTACTTTGGGCATCAGCATAGACAGCACTGCCAGATTCAAGACTTGGGGAAAACAAAAAGAAGTACGTTAACATTTTGGCTGCATAAATACATAAATGGTGATGGATGGTGCTTATTCTTCTAAGCCTTTCTAATGCTCTCCAGAAGCAATTTGTAACGTGTACTTGAAGAAAACAAGGAGGGTTTTGTTATTATCGAAAATGATGCGAAGACTGAGACCATCGGAGGAATATTCAATGTTTGCATTTTGGATGAAGATCGCATTGATAAGTGAGGACTCTTTCTCAAACTGAAAACTATCAAAAAGGCTTCTGTTTCCTCCGTTTGTAGAGTGTGATCTAAGTGTTTGAGTCATAAACAAACTTTTGTGTATTCAGCATCGCTTAATTAATTCATTTTATGAGGATGGATTCACAGAGTTATGGGTCATTAGCAAAACCTTTCATTAAGCAGAGAATGATGGTGAATGATTACAGACGATAAACAAAGACACCCCCTTCCCATAATCAGAACAGGTTCTAGCAACCAATAATCAAGATAATACATCTAGATTTTTGTCAGCGACATTAAGGTCAAACTTAAAAAAAAAACCACTGAAATCTACGGCACACTTTATGAAAAAAAAGAGAACATTCCGCAATTCAGAAATGGCCGGTTTCAAAAGGTTTAATCAACTGCACAATAGCCACTGGAAAATGCCCGAACTAGGTAACTGCATCTTTCTTGTAATTGAAAGGTTGAGTTTCCTTTTTTAATTTTACTCTCTTCGTTTCATTAATTCAGAAAATAAAAGCTATTATCAGGCTTCTAGGGCCCCTAATGTCGTTTAAAAATTGTTCAATATATAAACATAATAACAAAACCACACCAAGACACAGACGACCAGAAAAAAAGCTGAACATCCCTCATATAAAAAACACTGTTTTGATATCCCATTCATTACCTTTATATGCAGCAGCCCTAACGGCGACCGAGGCGGAAAGGAAGAGAGAAGCAAACGAGCTCATTTCCGACAGCCATTCTGACGCAATCTCTCCTGACGCGTGTCTCATTACCGATATCTATCGGTATTCGCTGAAAGCAAAGGAAAAAGCCCGAATCTTTTTTTGCGACCTCGTAAACAGGCTTGAACGGAAGTGACGTCTATGGCCACACTGCACTTCGGTGAAGAAGAAGAAGAAGAAGAAGAAGAAGAAGAAGAAGAAGAGGTAGGAGGAAAAGAGGAAGAGGAGGAGGAGGAGAGGAGGAGGAGGAACAGGAGGAAGAAGGAGAAGGAGAAGAGGAGGAGAAGGGTAGAGAGAGAGGATAAGGGTATGAATTGAAGAAGAAGAAGGAGGAGGAGGAGTAAGTATGAGAAGAAAGAAGAAGAAGAGAAAAGAAGAAGAAGAGAAGAAGAAGAAGAAGAAGAAAAAGAGAAGAAGAAGAAGAAGAAGAAGAAGAAGAAGAAAGAAGAAGAAAAGAAGAAAAAGGAAGAAGAAGAAGAAGAAGAAAAGAAGAAAAAAGAAGAAAACACAAAATGAGGGCAAGCAGAAGTAATAGCAGAAGTAGTAGTAGTAAAGTAGTCGAAGAAGAAGTAGCCGCAGCATTAGTAGTAGTGATAGAAAACGTAGTAGTAGTAATAGTATAGCAGCAGCAGCAGCAACAACAACAGTAGCAGCAGCAATAGTAGTGGAAGCAGAGGAAGAAAAAAAGAAGAGAATAAAAACGGGATAACAGAAAAAACAAAATAAAAAGGGATAGTAGTATAGTAGTATACTAGTAGTAGTAGCAGCAGAAGCAACAGCAGTAGACGTAGCAGTAGTAGTAGCAGAAGTAGCAGTAGTAATAGTAGCAATTCTAGTAGTAGTAGTAGTAGTAGTAGTAGCAGGATGCGGTGGTGGTGGGTGGTGGAAGTAGTAGTAGGGGTAGTAGCAGTAAGTGGTAGTAGTAGTTGAAGGAGGAGAAGGAGGAGGGGAGGAGGGAGAGGAGGATACGGAAACGAGCAGCAGTAGTAGTAGTAGCAGCAGTAGTGGAAGTAGTAGAGGAAGAAGAAGAAGGGAATAAAAAAAAGTATAGCAGTACTACTAGTAGTAGTAGGAGAAGGAGTAGTAGTAGTATCAGCAGCAGTAGTAGTAGTTGGAGGAGGAGAAAAGAGGAGGAGGAGGAGGAGAAAGGAGTAGTAGAAGGAGGAGGAGGAGGAGGAGAGATGAAGAAGTAAAGGAGGAGGAAGAGGAGGAGGAGAAGATGAAGAACGAAAGGAGGAGGAGGAAGAGGAGGAGGAGGAGAAGATGAAGAAGAAAGGAGGAGGAGGAAGAGGAGGGAGGAGGAGAAGAAGAAGAAGATGATGATGAAGGAGAGAGAAGAAAAGGAGATAGGCAGCTTGAGCAGCAGCAGTAGTAATAGTAGTAGTAGTAATAGCAGCAGCAGAAGTAGTAATAGTAGTGGTAGTAGTAGTAGCAGCAGCAGCAGCAGTAGTAATAGTAGTAGCAGCAGCAGCAGAAATAGTAGAAGTAGTAGTAGTAATAGTAGCAGCAGCAGCAGCAGAAATAGTAGTAGTAGCAGCAGCAGCAGCAGCTGCAGAAGTAGTAATAGTAGTTGTAGTAGTAGTAGCAGAAGCAGCAGCAGCAGCAGCAGCAGTAGCAGTAGCAGCAGTAGTAGTAGTAGCAGTATTAGTAATAGGAGGAGGAGGGGAAGAAGAAGAGAAGAAGAAGAAGAAGAAGCAGAAGAAGAAGAAGTAAAGAAGAAGAAGAAGAAGAAAAGAAAGAAGAAGAAGAAGAAAACGAAGACCGAGAAGTGGGTGTATGATAGGAAAAAGACCTGGGAAGAGAAGAAGCAAACGGATGAAAAGGTGGTGATGAACAAGAGCAAGAGAAGCGGGATAATGGAAGAAGTCGGAAAAAGAAATAAGCGACAGGAAGAGAACACGGAAAAGAAGAAAGAGAGAAGAAGAAGAGAGAGAGAGAGAGAGAGAGAAGAAAAAAGAAAGGTTAAACAAAGAAAGTCGAAGAGGGAAAAGAAGAAAGAAAAGACTCGGATAATAAAAAGAAAATGAAAGGGGGAAAACAAAAGAAGGAGGAAGAAAAGAAGAAGAAGAGAAAGAAACGCAAAAAAAAAAAAAAAAAAAAAAAAAAAAAGAAAAAAGGCCGGAAAGGAGTAGGAGGAATGACAAAAGAAGAAGGGTCAACGGAAGGAATTGGGGGGGGGGGGGGGGGGGGGGGGGGGTGGGGGGGGGGTGGGGGGGGAAAGGGAAGAAGGATGAAACAGGAAATGGGAAGAATGTTAAAGAGAAAAAAGGGAGAGAATGTAGAGGAAAAGAGGAGTAGGAGGAGGAAGAGGAGAAGAAAAAGAAAACAAATAACAATGACAAACAAAGAGAAGAAAGAGGAAGAGAAGAAGAAGCAGTAAAAGGAGGAGGAGAAGGAAGAGGGTGAGGATGAAGAGGGAGCAGGAGGAGGAGAAGGAAGAAGAGACGGGGAGCAGGAGGAAGAGAAGGAGAGAAGGAAGAGGAGGAGGGAGATGAAGAACAAGATACACACTGATTGATCAACTGCATCTTTGATAGGGCGACTAATCAGGCACATTAAAGGCCTTTTTCTAATATTACCCTGTGTTCACACGAACAAAAACCTCAAAAAAAGGGAGAAAACACACACACACAAAAAAATGTAAAAGCTACAACATGAATCAACGTTTCAAATAAACAATGTAAATACAATGACAATCATATTCTAACACACTGTCAAGGGAGTGAAACCTCTCACAAAAGGCCTTCAGCGCTTAGAGGCAAGGAATGCTGTACATAGTAGAGAAATAGGCAATAGACCTATTAGCTGTACGCCTTATCTACCGCACACGGTCGAACTGTGTAAAGGAGGAACAAGTGGTCAGGTGAAAGATGACACCTAAGGTAGTAAGGACCTCCCCCGAGTTCGAACCTTCCCGACAGCGAAAGGGGGGAGCGATGTAACCACTAGGACCTCGGAGTATCGAGTGCGCGCTAAATACTCGGTGAGCTGATGTTGCTTTGTAAACAGTCCTTGAAGAGCAGGAGTCTTGGGCTTGTTCAGATGGTATTGCCATGGGGCACTGCGTTGAAGCTATTGTCAGGCTGGTTGAATGCGCGTGGACGTTGTTGTCGTTGCTTTTCTCCAGGATAATTACTGTGTTAAGTGACCCCAAAGTCGGCCGGAAATTTCGATGACCATCTGGTGCCAAGTGGTTGTTTGCTAATCAATTAGGTAGGGATGTGTGTGTAAATGCTGACGTGTGGAAGAATGTAGCGAAAGGGGAATTCTGGGTACTGGTGAACAAGGTAGTGGAAAAGCAGCAAGGACAAAGGCATGGCCCGAAGGGAAATCCTTGTGTCCATCCCTATATAAACTGAGGGAAAACAACTTGACGGGGGAGGAGAAGAACACCACGAGAGAGAGAGAGAAGGATAGAGAGAGAGAGAGGAGAGGAGAGTGAGCAGGATGGAGTAGGATCGATAGAAACGTGGTCTGAGAGACAGAAGAGACAGCAAGGTCTTAGGGTAAAAGACAAGCTGGAAGAGAAAAGACTGAGTTCGAAGCCCAGAGGTTGGTGAAGAGAGACAAACTGAGTTTGAACCCAGAGGTGGGTGAAAGAGACGAAGAAGAAGATTTCTACGTCGAGTTCCCAGAGATGACTACGCAGACCCAGTCCTCAAACCTGGAGCCAGTCACCAAGGACGTCACCATCATCCAGTGTTGAAGAAAGCTTGAAGAGACTTGTTCAAGAACTGTGGTGTGGTCTGAAAGTGTGGCTGTGTGTGTGG
>JADBJO010002257.1:67500-72500 GCA_016801955.1 Conus betulinus
TCACACAAACCTGACCTGAAGAAGATGGTATGAAGCTACCTTGATGGTACATCTTACGATGGTCACACACAGAGAATCAATTCACCGACGATTCACCTTAGAGTTATAAATGAGAAGCGAAAAATAAGCCTCTCTTTCCACTCCTTGCGAATCTGCCCTGCTCCCCCCCCCCCCCCCCCCCCACCCTTTTGATTGTAAAGCGCTTAGAGCTTGGCGTCTAGCCGAGAATAGGCGCTATATAAGTATTCATTATCATCATCATCAAAAAAAAAAAAAAAAAAAAAAAAAAACCAACTTTCCTTGCCTTCTCCAAGCAGACAAAGACACTGAGGATTAATAGCGGCGAGTGTTTTTAACAAACTGAACACAAGAATTAAACAACTCGCAATCTTGGTGATCCTGGGGTTGCGGTTCGAACCTCTGCCGGGGCGTTTCGGTACAGAGGGATTTTTCCCTCGGAGTTAACATTGGTTCTGACTCCATTTCCCATACAGTCCTTCGAATGAGACTATAAACCGAGGTTCCGTGTGTGAACCCACGCATAACATCTTGCACACACGTAAAATCCCATCACCAACATTCGGAAGAGTAGGCCAGTTTGGCCGTTGGTATGGATGACACGTTACACACAGCATGCACCCTGAGTGAGAAATGGAAAGAATGAAGGAAGTAAGGAAAATGAGTGATCGATATTGAACGATACTGACTGGATGACACGGAAACGACTGAATGAAGCGCCAGCTGGCAGCTCTTCAGTCGGCACTACCCAGGTAGGCAGCCCGTTGTGTAAACGAGTGTTGATTGTAAAGCGCTTAGAGCTTGGCGTCTAGCCGAGATAGGCGCTATATAAGTATTCATTATCATCATCACAAATAAAACGAACAACAAAAAAAAAAGTGACAGAAAAGAAAAGGACTTCTTTTCAGAGGGAATTTCATTCCACGTAGACAACATCTCTTCCCCGACTTCGCCAATCTCCCTCCCTCTCCACCTCACCTACCTATCCTTTCCCCTTCCTTCCAATCCCCCTCCCCTCCCCCCACCTCCTCGTCAAGGCTGTCTGGCCTGTCGATGTCAGGCACTTGAAACTTCCCTTTTCCATGTCAGAATAAATGAGCTGATTTCCTTTCTGGGACTGAGGGCTGGGCGGGATGAGGACCAGGGCTGTTTGAAGTTGGTGACAGGAGGGGACAGGAGGGAACGGAGCGGAGGTGGGGGGTCATAAGTGGGGAAGTAAGGGAGAGTGAGGGAGAGTGAGGGAAAGACATCGTTAACGTGATCATGTTCATTACGCACGTCATTCAAATACTTTAAAAACTTAGACAGAAGTAGGGATCGACATGACAGTTACTTGACGGTGGCGTCTTTCGCCGTTGGGCTCTGCAGTTACGAAATATGGGCTGGTACACCCATGGGAACGCTCCTGTGGAGATTCTGTCGTGTCGCATCCAGTGGCCATTACGCAATGGCATCTTGCCAGGGAGCAATTATGTCCCTTGACGTCTTAATGGAATGCCTTGTGCGTGCCTGCACCCTATATGAACACAGCACAGGTTTCCAAGGGTGGTGCAGGAATGCTCCCAGCTGATTTGTTGAAGACAGTACTTTTCTGGGTCCCATCCGCACCTCTGGCTGTATCGTTTTTTTCTTCTTCTAGTGGACTATGCATTTATTTAGCCCAAAAAGTGATGGTCTAATCTCTGCAAGAAACAACTTGGCTAGAGGAGTTTTCGCGCGTCAGAATCAACATCTGCACAAGCTTGATCTATTGTTCTCCCCTCCCATCCACCACTCTCGCACAAAGAAAACCGCAAACACGCACACAAACACACGCGCACATATACACACATGAGTGCACGCGCATGCACGCACACACGAACACAAACACACAAAACACACACACACACACACACACACACACACACACACACACACACACACACACACACACACACTCACACTGACTCACTCACACACATGCACGCACATAGCGGAAGTTTGCAGACATCAACCCAACATTCACTGGCTTCCCATCCAAACACGCATCAACTTCAACTTGTCAACACTCCCGTCCTTCCCGACAACTTCTCCCCGACAACTCTCTCTCTCTCTCCTTCCCATTCTCTCTCTCTCTTTCTCTCCCTCCCTCCCCCCTCTCTCAATCTCTCGCTCTGTCTTTCGCAATCTCTCTCTCTTTTTCTCTACCCCCCCCCCCCCCTCTCTCTCTCAATCTCTCCCTCTCTGACTGTCTGTCTGTCTGTCTTTCTCCCCACTTCGATGTGGAGCTTCGTTCCTCACCCACTCAACGACTCTACATTCGGTTCCCCAAGCTGGAAATGGGAATTTCAGACGACGTTCTATGTGCTTTCCAGCTCTCTCACCCTGGAATTGTCTGCCACCTGTATTGTGTTTCGGGTGTGCAGTCGTACTGCCTCTTTTAAAACGGATGTCAGCTTATCTTTTCAAACACAACGAGTAGTTCTGAAATGTTTATACCGTTTCCACTTCCTTTTTTTCCACACCTCCCACCCTCCACAAATCTTCTGCCTTCCCGTCCGTGCGTGCGTGCGTGCGTGCACGCGCGCGTGCGTGTGTGTGTGTGTGTGTGTGTGTGTGTGTGTGTGTGTGTGTGTGTGCGCGCGTGTGTGTTGTGTGTGTGTGTGTGTGTGTGTGTGTGTGTGTGTGTGTGTGTGTGTGTGTGTGTGCGTGCGTGCGTGCGCGTGCGTGCATGCGTGTCATGCGTGTCACACACGATTATTTTGTGCACTGGGGATGACATTTCGCATCGCTACGTCGCCATTTATGAATGTATGCTTTGGCGTAAAGACATACTTATATTCAATGTGGAACAAATTGTTGCCATATGTGAATGTATGGTTGGCTGTCACACTTGTTACTTCTTGTGATGCACGTGCACAAGGTGAAGCAGCGGGATCCTTGCGATCGCCAAAGTCTCTATCTTATTTCCAGCGACGGTTCTAATTCCGACGATGTGAAATCTGTTCAATAGCGAGATTACATGAAATCTTGAAAACAAATCTGCTTGCCCCTGGATCTCCCCATCTATCCCACACACGCCCTTCTTTCATCTTCGTCTGGCGTTATTCGTCAAACGGGGGTGACGTGGGCAAACTGCAGCTCTTATTTGCAATTCGTTGCCATAGATTTTGTTGTTGCCGTTGTTGTTGTTGAGATGCTGAATCAAAATCCTGCCAGTAATTAACTTTCAATTACATTCATCTTCCCTGTCCCACCTTGTATACAAGAGACCCAGCAGACCCGATCATAAATCTGTACATTCCCACATGGTGACATTTGATTGCATCACACACACACACAGACACAGAGAGAGAGAGAGAGAGAGAGAGAGAGAGAGAGAGAGAGTTGTTACCCCAGCCGACCGTTCAGGGCCCATTTAGGGCTCACCATGTCGAAGTCCACTCTCAAGTCATATTAAAAAAAAAACAAATAAACCAAACCAAACAACCAAAAAAAAAAAAAAAAAAAAAAAAAAAAAAACCCCCCCCCCCCACACACACACACACACATAGCTCATGAAAAAAAAAAAAAAAAATGCACCGGCAATTTCGTTAAAATCTTTCCTCCATAAAATCTTACATCAGGCGAAAAAATAAATGTTGATCTCTTTCAGAAATTAAAGAAAAATTACATCAGGTGGGACATCTGTGAACAAGGTCTTCATGGACTCTACACACAAATATGTGACACTGGTGACATTCTGTACCGCAACAGCAGTAAGGAACGTCACACGTGGCTGTTCTGTGTGTACTGGGTTTGACATTTTGTATCACAACGTCGTTACAAAATGTCACTGGGTGACATTTTGTCCTAGGGTGACATTTCGCATCCCAACACCTTTCTCCTCCTCCTTTCCTTACTCTTCTGGGGATAATCCGATTATCCCCCGTCTGCCAAACGTGAATGAAGGCGAATTAGGAAATGACCGGCCAAATAAAGCAGCGACTCTTACAGAAAACGGGGAGTTTGCAAGGGATAATGTCATTAAACGCAGAAGGTTTAGTACCTACCTGTCTGCAAGGAGCTATCGATTACACGAAGAAGGAGAAGAAAAAAAGGCGTCGGAACCCTTAATGAGACGACCCAGTTTGTAGACCTAATACCGGGTGGACTTCAAAAACTCGGCCAGCCCACGGAGCCGTGTTACTGCACAAAATGTCACAATTCGCAGTCGTGACAATTTGTGCACCTATGCCCCATTTTCGAATTCACTCTTGCACAAAATGTCACAACCTCTGTCAGTCTTGTTAGCCCAACACTTTCAACAAAGCGAGCAGACTATTAAATTCGTTCGTGTCTTTTTTTTTTTTTCCTCTCTAAATGGAGAAAACAGCAAAATGTATTTAAAACTTGTATAAGAAAAAACAGACAATTATAAAATAACGTGAAAATTACATACATACTATGCATAGTACAGATGTGTATATGAGAACAATTGCTCAAGACTAACAAAATGCAAGAGAGATGTGCGCGCGAATCAAGACAAATCGTGTTGTTTCTATTAGCCTCATCAACCAGCATGAACCATCTCGTCTGGGCTGTCACCTCGTAAAACATGTGCAGTGAATACAGACTGAAAGTATATATATATATATAAAAAACTGAAAATTACAAATTGCAAGCTAAATCAAAAAACGCAAAAAAAAACACGTGGACATCATAGAGTATTATCTACCCATCCATCCACCCCACCCACACAGATAAGAGAGATAGAGAGTGGTGACAATTTGTGCAGCAGTGATTTAAAAAAAAGGCATACAGGTACACAGCACAACTGTCACAATTGTGACATTTTGTGCAAATTTTGTGCAAATTGTGACAATTTGTGCAGTGAATAACTGCACAAAAAAATCATTGTGACATTTTGTGCAGTGGTGACAGAGCCGTCTTTTAGCCAGCCGACGGGGAGGGTTCTGGCCCCCCAAAACACTAATCTCTCGCATACTTTTCAAACAGGGTCT
>JADBJO010002257.1:82500-85000 GCA_016801955.1 Conus betulinus
GTACAACGAAAACTAGAATAATTTCTGTACAAATCATAGCGTCCACTACTTTGTATATGATCGTCCCACATTTGCCATCTACAGTCAATCAGCTTTTTGTCGGAAAACACGAATAAACTGGCTTTGATTTCCAACACTCTAGGACAGCCAGACATTACCAAACCCATGCTTACACAGAAAACAGACGTACATTTGAAACCCAGTTTTGTTTTTTCCCTTTACATCTAATTCGAACAACATTTCATAAGACTTACGAGGCAATCTATAATGTTCCATTTGTAAAAGCTTTAACCAATACCGAACACATCTAATGGCTGAACAAATAAACAGTGGATATCTATTGGTCTCCCCATATACCAAATCATTTGAAATACGCCTGTCAAGACCTAGAAACCTCTTCAAAGCAAATAAATGTACTGCCTCGCAATGAACAACAGCATTATCTAAACCCCAAATTTCAGCTCCATACATCAAAACCGGCTGTAATTGGGAATCAAATATTTTCAAAAATAGCTCAAGCGAATTGTTATTCAAAGCAATCAGTCTTTTCATGACACATACCAAAGCATTCTTTGCCCTACATGCAAGATCTTTACAGGCAAAGGTAAAACTTAGGCGTGTAGAAAAATAGATCCCTAAATATTTAAATACATTCAGCACAGGTATAGTAATTCGTTATACATCCATCTTTCCCTCGCCGCCAAAATAACCTCCCTTTCGAAACGCCACAATGTTGCTTTTATTCATATTTACTTTCAACTCTAATGAAGAGGCAGCCCTGTTCAGATTATTTATCTGGCGCTGTAAGCCAACTATCGTTTCTGAAACCAAAACAACATCATCTGCTAATAATAGGATAAACAATTCTAAGACATCTTCCGAAAATCGTCCACCATGAAGGCCATTATTGATACCTCAACGGTAAGCTCATTAATGAATATAGAAAAAAGCACAGGGCTGCAAACATCACCTTGCTTTTTACCCCAGCAAAACAATTAATATAATCTGTCAGATTGGAACCACTTTCTCACCCTAGTCTTAACAAACTTTGTACATGGCTCTTATACAGCGAAATAATTTCCCCTTGATCCCATTTTTTAACAAGATAGTCCATAAAAGCTTTCTATTGATGGAGTCAAAGGCTTTTTCAAAGTCAATAAACGCAACATAAAATTTACGATTTAAATGAAAATTGTTTCTGAACAAATGCAAGAAGAGTAAACATATGGTCAATAGTAGAGTAGCCCTTTTTGAACCCAGCCTGATGCTCTCCCGTGATATTATTACATTCAATCCATTCCTGCAATCTGTTGTTAACAACAGTACTATACACTTTACAGCTAACATCAACCAAAGAGATACCTCTGTAATTATTAGGGTTATCTACGTCGCCTTTCTTGAACAAGGGCAAGGTTACAGACTCTGTCCAGTTTTCTGGGAAGATGCCCTCATCAAAAATTCTATTGAACAGAACTAGTAAAAAGTCAACAACTCGAGGTCCAGCATACTTCAACAATTCACCAATAATAGAATCAGGTCCTGCTGATTTGTTAGTTCTAATTTTCCGCATGGCAAATATAATTTCTTCTTTAGAGATGGGACGATTGAAATGCTCGTCTTCTCCCTCATCAGTAACAACAGAAAGCTCATCATCACTTAAAATATCTTTACCTAACAAATGTTTAAAGTGCTCATACCATGTATCCAGGGAAATATTATTCTTAATGTATTTTCTTTTAAATGAAGCTCTTTTTAATGTTTTCCAAAACTCCTGTTGTGAAGGAAGAGATCTGATCAAGTTATCTAATAAGTTTTTATTGAACATTTTCTTCTTCTGCTTTTGAAGGTTTTTTATATTCCCTTCTTGCAATGACATACTCACTTCTGTCACCATCGTCCAAAGTACGAAGCCATATTCTCAATAATTTTAGCGTTTTTCTTTTCATTACCAAACAATCGTTGTCAAACCAAAATCATCCTTTTTAGCACCGTTTTCTTATTAGCACACGTTTTATCATGCATTTCAGCACTGTTTTTTAATACAATCATTAAAACAAATCTAAAGCTTTATTTACATCAACATTGATCAGTTCTAAAGCCTCATTTAATTTAGTGCACATTTCTGCTTTACACAATTCTCTCTGTAAGTCAAAGCATACTCATCATTCCACACAAACTTATCGAATACTGTTGCCTCAACATTCTCCGTTGATCTATCGCCACCTTTTTGTTGTAAAATCAATGTGAAATTCAACAGGTAAATGATCGGATTCGATACGCTCCGAAACAAACAAATAACATGAATCACAAAAAGTGAAGAAAAAAATCTTTAGATACGAGGAAATAATCATTAACGCTGCTCCAGCTGTCTGAAATGTATGTATAGCAACCATGACGGTCGCCCTGACATACACCATTCATAATATACAAATCAAAAGCAACGCACAGATTTAACAATAACTTACCGTAATTATTCAATACATTATCATGAGAACGTCGA
>JADBJO010002257.1:87500-115000 GCA_016801955.1 Conus betulinus
GAGAGCTGTCGTTGAAAACAGAGTCATGCTGGACAAAGCTGCGAAAAAAAAAAAAAAAAAAAACCAACGCTGGCTGATTGATATAGGTAGATCAAAAAAAAAAAACGAATGATAAAAAAACAACAACAACAACAACAACAACAACAACAATAAAAAAAAACCGAAGTACTGGCTGATCGAGACGTGCAAAAACTGGTAGGATCGAAATAGCGACGACTGATCGAGACATGCGTTTAGCAAGATCCTGCTGATGATGAAGAATAGAATCAAAACGGTGATGGTCGATCTCTACAGGCAGTTAAATAAAACTCTCTACAGAAAAAGAATAGATTCACAGTAGTGACAACTGACACATAAAGGCAGTTAAATAAAATTCTGCGTAAGATGAACAGAATCAAAAATAGGGATGATTGACAGAAAAAGGCAGTTAGTTAAATAAAATCCTGCAGAAAAAAAAAGAATCAAAGCACTGATGGTCAAGTGATACAGGCAAGTAAATAACATTCACTACAAAAGGAGTAAGATCAATCAAAGCTCTGACTGCTGATCAATACGGGTAATTACACAAAACTCAGTAGACACAGAACAGGATGAATGAAGTAGTGAAGTACATGAAGTTAACAAAACCAAGCTGAAAGAAAAGAAATGGAATCAAAATAGTGATGGCTGAATGATGGATGTTGTTGAAAAAAGAATCCACCAGAACCCAACCCAACCCAACCCAACTCAACCCAACAACCAACCAACCAACCTGACTGAGCGATGCGATTAGTTACGGATTCTTAGGGTAAAACATGAAACAAAGTAATAGTGACTGATCGATAAGTATTTTAGACAAAAATCTGACAGAAAAAAAGCAAGTAAAGCTGAAAGAATGACACGTGCAGATAAAAAAAAAAAGGAGAATCAAGCACGGAACATAGGAATGAAAGAACGCTGGCTGATTGATCCAGGCAGTCAAGAATACAATCCAGCGAGACAAAGTAGTAGTGGCAAAAGTACTACAGTCTGTATGAGTACAGTGAGGATAAAAGCAAAACGAAACAAAGTAGTGATGGCAGGATTATACAGAAACAAAAGCTGGCTGAGTTATACATGTAGCTGAGATTATAAACCCAGAGAGAGAGAAAAAAAAGTAGGAACAAAACTGTGCTGGTCGAACGATTCACTGAATGAAGAGTAGAGAATATCCGCTATAAAAGCAGGGAGGGCGAAAGCGGTACTTACTGACCGACGCATGTTGTCAAGATTAGAGTTGACAGTCTAAAGAGTCTAACAAGTCTAGAGAAATGTTGGTATTAGTGAACAATACATGCGGGTAAGCCTAGACAGAATCCAGCAGCAATCAAGTGGGAATAAAGCAGTACTTAGTGATCGTCTCAGAAGGCAAACATGCTTCTGCGATATTGCACGTTCCAAAGGGCCTGTTCGACTCATGGATGCCATTCATCGCGCAATATTTGTCTTTGTCCAGATACTGTGTACAGTCTTCTGTCCATTTCTGGATTCCCTGACTTTGTCCAGATAATGTGTACAGTCTTTCTGTCCATTTCTGGAGTCCCCTGTCTTTGTCCAGATAATGTGTGCAGTCTTCTGTCCATTTCTGGATTCCCCTGTCTTTGTCCAGATAATGTGTACAGTCTTCTGTCCCATTTCTGGATTCCTCTGTCTTTGTCCAGATAATGTGTACAGTCTTCTGTCCCATTTCTGTATTCCCCTGTCTTTGTCCAGATAATGTGTACAGTCTTCTGTCCCATTTCTGTATATTCCCCTGTCTTTGTCCAGATAATGTGTACAGTCTTCTGTCCCATTTCTGTATTCCCCTGTCTTTGTCCAGATAATGTGTACAGTCTTCTGTCCATTTCTGGATTCCCCTGTCTTTGTCCAGATAATGCGTACAGTCTTCTGTCCATTTCTGGATTCCCCTGTCTTTGTCCAGGTAATGCGTACAGTCTTCTGAGCAATTCTGGATTCCCCTGTCTTTGTCCAGATAATGCGTACAGTCTTCTGTCCAATTCTGGATTCCCCTGTCTTTGTCCAGATAATGCATACAGTCTTCTGTCCATTTCTGGATTCCCCTGCCTCGCGGGTAAACGCAAGGTGCAGTACTCTTTAATGAAGGACGACATAGGGGAGAGAGAGAGAGAGAGAGAGAGAGAGAGAGAGAGAGAGAGAGAGAGAGAGAGAGAGAGAGAGAGAGATGTCATCTTGTTTCGTTTCATATCAATTTTGGATCAGGTTTCCAGTCGGGCAGTCATTCTGATTATGCACAGACTCTGTCTCTCTCTCTCTGTCTGTCTCCCCCCTCTCTCTCTCTCTTCTTTCTCTCTCGCATCACACACACACACACACACACACACGCACTTCCCCCGCCCTTCATTCCCGAACCCCTTAACCTTCGCCCCCCCCCCCCCCCCCTCCCCCCTCCCCCACTACCTACTCGTCACAGCATCGGAGCCTCCCTAACACACATTAAAAGGGAGAGAAGCACACGCACGACGCACGGGAAACGCAGACAGGCTGCACCCCAAACATTAATGCGCGAAGGCCTTGCTTAAGGAGTCAAGCATTAATAGACTGGCGCAATTACATTGTTTTGAGAATTTTTATTGTGTCTAAAAGTTCATTCTCCTCATTCTATTTTATATGGTCGTCAAGGTACAAGCCAGGTGGTTCCAAGCAGACAGATCGAAATCAAAGGAATGGGGTTATTTTGTGCATTGGAGGCTGGCGCGAAGTTAGGGTCACGGGTGAGTGCAAAGGCCTGAAATGTGTGTCAACTTAGGGAAAGGTCATGTATTTGATGATTGCTTACGATTTCATGGGAAAAGATCCCCCCAAAACAAAGGAAATAATTGGTGGGGAGTGGTTGTTTTGATCAGTCATCAGTTCAACATGAAATGCTGGCTCATATTCATGGTAGGCTTCAAAACGCTTACATGGATTGTATAGTGCTTTAGAGCAAAATCCTACTTGTAGCGTGTGGCCACATCTTTCAGCGATTCCGTTATTTCTAAATGCCTCGCACGGTGAGCCCTTGGTGTGCCGGTCAGTTTTTATCAACGACTGTCTGCTCTCTTTCTCCTGGAAACTCGTCAGGAAAAAGACTGGTTTTCTTTCTTTGGAACTCACCATCACCTTCATGAAGAAAAAAACGGGAACAATCTTACATTTTTGCGCGAAGCAAATGGTTACAATAGCAATTTCGTGACATTTTTTTTTGCGTACGTGATTCACACGAAATGTAACAATTGCTACAATTTCTGCACTGGATACACGCGAAACGTTACAACTGTACATTCTGCGCGGCGAATGTATTTGAAAGAGAACATTAGGAGCTCCACTGCCTGTAACACACACACACACACACACACACACACACACACACCACACACACACACACACACACTCATACAGAGAGAGAGAGAGAGAGAGAGAGAGAGAGAGAGAGAGAGAGAGAGTAAAATGTACAAAGAGGAAAACAACAAACAACAAAAACCTTCTCTTTATGGGCCATGGGGCACGGTGTTTCTGACCATCAACATTCTGACTGGACGGCTGGCAGAAAATCGGATATGCTGAACCGAAGTTTATTACACTAGCAGCTGTTCGAATGACCGAGGCTGCAAAATAGGGAACGACGATTTTGGCTTCGTAATTGAAACCAAATCCTAGTTCGCTGAGTTTGTTGGGGGGGGGGGGGGGGGGGGGGGGGGGGGAGGGGGGGGAAAAATTGTGACATATACATACAATTTGATCAAAGCGTTGCAAATGGAAACCATGGATAGGTGGTCATACACAGAGGCATACACATAAGCATGCGTGCGTGCGCTGACCAACCACCGCGCTGCTCCCCCCCCCCCCCCCCCCAAACACCTTTGCACTTACCGCCAGTACACACATACACAGATAGGCACCTACACAGACACACTAACTGACACAGACAGACAGGCACACACACACACACACACACACACACACACACAACACACACACACACACACACACACACACACACATCCGTTTTCTTTCCGAATCATCACTACCACCCATTACCCTGCTGAGAACCCCGCTCCTCTGTAAAACTTTTTTTCCTTTTTCTTTTCAATTTGTGCCCAGTCAAGATTTCCTTTCGTCTCCCTCCGCAGAAAATTGCTCTTTTCTCCCAGGATTTGGGGGCAGCTCGTAAAGAAAAGCAGGAAACGGGGAGAGATAAAATGGGGGAAGTTGAGAAAGGGCGAGTGAGAAAGGTTAAAAAGGAGAGAGAGAGAGAGAGAGAGAGAGAGAGAGAGAGAGAGAGAGAGAGGGAGAGAGAGAGAGAGACAGCCAGGGAGACAGAGATAGAGGGAGGGAGGGAGGGGGGAGAGAGAGAGACAGAGAGAGAGAGACAGACAGAGACAAAGAAAGACAGACAGAGAGCCAGGGAGGCAGAGGTGGAGGCAGGGAGGAGAGAGAGAGAGAGAGAGAGAGAGAGAGAGAGAGAGAGAGAGAAAGAGAGAGAGTCAGAGAGACAGACAGACAGAGACAGAGACAGGCCAGGGAGACAGGGAGGGAGGGAGGGAGGGAGGGAGAGAGAGAGATATAGGGACAGACAGACAGACAGACAGAGCCAAAGAAAGACAGAGCCAGGGAGGCAGAGAGCGAGAGCGAGAGAGAGAGAGAGAGAGAGAGAGAGAGAGAGAGAGAGAGAGGCGTGAGGGGAAGAGGTGGGATGGGGATAAAAGAGAGATGAAACGGGGAGATTTATCGAATCAGATCAGATAAAAAACAGGCAGAGAGTAAGACCGTGGTCTTAATTATGTCCACATAGTTATAGCGCTCTAGGTTTACTTACATCTCCTGATTCAGAAAAAAGAAAAAAATGATGACTGCAAACACAATGTCTGTGAACACTTTCAGTCATCAATACCTTGAACAAAACAAAACAACCCAAACATGGTGACTGTGTTGACCACAACCGTCAACAACAACGACAATAACAACAACGACGACGACGACGACGACGATGACGACGACGACGACAACAGGAGAGAAAGAAAACGCAAACCATGCGCACACCATACAAACCAGTTTCCTGCGCACATGACAATAGCGTCCTGTTTTGGACACCTCAACTCAAGCTGTGTGTAGACAGCCACTGTGTGTGTGTGTGTGTGTGTGTGTGTGTGTGTGTGTGTGTGGTGTGTGTGTGTGCGCGCGCGCGCGCGCGCGTACATGTGTGTATGAGTGTGTGTGTGCGCGCGCGTGCATGTGTGTGTGTGTGTGTGTGTGTGTGTGTGTGTGCGCGTCTGTTTTTTTTTTCACAAACTGGCTTTTCTTCAGTATTGAGTCAGCAGTTGGAATCGTACCCATTGCTCTATTACTTTATCTGCATCCTCTTTTTTCATTGAACCAGTTACGTTACCAGGACCTGTCAGACAAACGCACGGCATGTAAATTCTGGCAACGAAGACCCACACACGCTTCAGCAATCAAGAATCTATAAAGCAGACGCAAATTACAAGCCCCACTGACACTAGAACATGAAACCAAAGCCAGACAACTGTTGCCATCATTCGCAACCAAAAAACAGCAGCCGTCCCCTTTCTCCCCAGACCATTTATCAGCACAGTGTCAATGATAAATCCATCCATAGATCCATTAACACACCAACAACTATGAACTCAGCAACACGCAAGCGTCTCTTCAATCATTCTGTATTCGTTCTTTTTCAATCGACAGACGGGTTTGTTATATGAATTTATTTTCGTACTGAATTGAAAAAACGGAGGAAAAAAAACAGAAAAGTAAGAAGAAATGACAGTGGGGAAAAAAACCAAGAAGAGGATGGAACCTTTGCAGTAACAAGAACAACAACAACAAAAACAACAATAACAACAACAGGTAGATATTGACTGTAGAAACATCCATGAAAACTCCATTTTTTTCCACACACCCCATTTTGTAATAAAACAAACCCTCAAGATCTCCCATGTATGGGGGGGGGGGGGGGGGGGGGGAGGGGGGGAGCCTCCCCCAGGGGGGGGGACCCCCCCTGCCTCTCCTGTCCCCCCCATGTCCCAGACACTCTCCACACGCACCTTTGCTCAAGATAGGAACCTCCACTCCCACCTCGCCTTCTCCACCCTCTCTCCCGCTCACCCCTGCTCCCCCCTCCCCAAACGCACACACGCTCGTAAACACATATACGTCACCACAAATGCACCACCACCACCATCACCACCAGCGTCACAAAAAATCACCACCACTGCAATCTCTAAGCCCCCCCCCCCCACCACCACCACCACCACTACCAGCCCACGCGTCCAACGAGACAGACACGTCCAACAGATGACGGAACCGGAAAGACGGCCATTTTGGAGGGAAATTTCATTTCCCTGGCGGCAATGCCTGATTGATGGCTCGTAGAACCTGGTAATGGCGTCAGACGTTGTCCCTCTCACTTTGGAGAGGACATTCCGTTTGTCATCAGAACGATTGCGTTTGTTTTGGTTTCGTTAGGGGACTTGGTAGGGCGGGATGAAATGCCCAGATGGCTGAGAGCAGGACAGGACCAGGCAAGGGAAACAGGGGAGGATTAGAGCACGCTTTACCATGCCATGCTCTCTCTCTCTCTCTCTCTCACACACACACACACACACACACATTCACACACGCACTCTCACACACACGCACTCTCACACACACACACACACACACACACACACACACACACACACACACACACACACACATTCGTCTAATATCACATAGTTTGTGAAAAGACGTTAAATCAAAGTACTACTACTATACACACACACACACACAAATGTACGCACGCACATACGCACGCACACACGCATGTACGCACGCACATACGTGCACACACAAACACACACACACACAAACAACACACGCACTCACACGCGCGCGCGCATGCACGCACTCACACACAGACACACACACACGCACGGACCTACGCCCGCACGCACTCACACACAGACACAGACACACGACCCGCCCGCCCGCACGCACGCACGCTCGCTCGCACACACATACACATACACTCTCTCAATCACACACATACACACACACACACAGGCGCGCGCGCACACACACACACTCCCTCACTCAAATAAACACACAAAAATCTGTGTGCGAGCGCGTACTGACTGACTGACTGAAACCATTTACTGTCAGATTAACATAGTGTTGTACTGAGCGCGTACATACGGACACACGCATACCTACACGATACAAAACCTAACTGGCTTCGTGGCCCCGGTTAGCTACGTTGACAGGGAGCCGAACTCCACTGCAGACAACCTAGACTTGGGACTTCACCTCGCTGACTGTGTAACGTGTCAAGGTAATGCTCGACAGGTTCCTTTCCCAGCTCTCCTAGCATGATCCCCGCCCGCCATCAGGTCACTGTCGATATTAAATCTCAATATGGCCTGATCTAGTCAGAGAAACGGGAGTGGAAACGAAAACTTTACCGACTTACGGTCACAGTCTCAGCGGGGGGGGGGGTGGGGGTAGTAAATTCACAAACGTTCTATGATGATAGACAAAATAAAATAAACGAAGTTGTCAAACTAAATATAGAACATCAGCATGTTAACGTCTTTATCATGACACATAATACATAAAAGCATATACACTACTGGCACCACTACCACCCACCATCACCGCAATTTCTATGCCCTGACATCCCTCCCCTCGTCCCCCCCCCCCCCCCCCCCCCCCAGACCACGCGTCCACCGGGACAGACGCGTCCGACAGATGACGGAACCGGAAAGACGGCCATTTTGGAGGGAAATTTCATTTTCCTGACTGCAATACTTGACTGATGGCTCGTAGATCCTAGAAATGGTGCCAGACGTTGTCCCTCTCACTTCTGAGAGGACATTCTGTTGAACGGAAACGTTAGTGACTAAAAGGCATAACCTCAACGGAAGGAGGTGGGGTGGGGTAGGGGGTAATAATCTCACAATGTTATATGATAATAGATTAAAAAAAAAACAACGAAAATATAAAAAGAAATATCAAACATCAGCATGCTGACATCTTTATCATAAAGCAGTGTCAGGGATGCTAAGACGGGCACTATTTTTTTTTTTTTTTTTAAGATTTTGAGCCAGATGATTAAGTGTACGATGAATTATAAGGAATGAGCACAATTTCTTCACAACAGTTCGTGTGGATTTTACAGGAGAATCGTATGGAAAACCCATAGTTCTCAATCAGAAAATAGCAAGGGATATAGACCAACAGCTCATCTTCTTTGGCGTTTTGCTTTATATTGCGAGTCGTATGGAAAACCCATCGTGTGAGTCAGACTAGTAAGGAAGAGAGAATTTCAGCTCATCTTCTTTGGCGTTTCCGTGCACTGGGATGTTTCTGAGAGCTTTTGGTCACGATTGCCGTGTATTATTGTCACGCCTGTGATTCAAAAAGCAACTTAAATGACGCTTGATACGCATGTCTGTATATCTAGCATGAGACACAATCCTCAGTTTCTGGACAATGCAGGTGTACCACATTAGGAGAATCTTTCGTTTTGCTGCATGTGATTATCGAGTTTGGCTACCTGCCACAAATAAGGTGTCCACGACGTTTGTGCAGAAATCCCCTTAAGTCTCGCATCCTCCCCGTTTTGTCACATCAAATAGAGAGAGAGAGAGAGAGAGAGAGAGAGAGAGAGAGAGAGAGAGAGAGAGAGAGAGAGAGAGAGAAACACACACACACACACACACACACACACACACACACACACACACAGAAAGAAGCCTACACGGATACACGGGGACAGCAGTTCGTCGACAATCTTTGGAAAGAATGTCATCACTGGAAGCCTTCGCTTTACACGACATGACAGTTCACTACATCTGATTGCTGGACGTCTCTATGTATACCACCCACTCCCTTTTCTCTTCTGCCGCCCCCCCCCCCCCCCCCCCACCCTTCCACCTTTATTCTCCCCTCCCCCAAATACTCTCATCCCACCTCGACTTCATCCTCCCTCCCTCCTCCCTCCCTCCTCCCCGCCCTTCCTTTTTTCTCTCATCTGACTGTAGGTTTTGGCAAATTCGCTCGGTGGTCAACGCCACGATTCTGCGACGAAGTCAAGTCCGCCGTCTTCCCTCGTCTGAAGGTTTCCTCCATCTTTACGGGTCTCCGTGCATTGAGCTGGGGTGGGAGTGGAAAGGGGTGGGGGGGGGGGGGGGGGGGGGGGGCAGGTAGGGCGGGGGTCGGATAAGGACAAGGGAAGTGGGACGGGAAGGACAAGGGTGGGGTGGGAGTGGGTGGGTGGGGTAGGGGCTAGGTTCCAACGACAGGCAGTACAGGAGAGAAACTACAGCTAGTTTGGCAGCATGGTGAAAGAGGAAACAGAAGGGGAGAGGGAGAGCAGGAAGAGACGGGGGGGGGGGGGGGGGGGGATGTAAAGAGTTAAAGAGTTACTGAGAGGAGGGGAGAGGGGAAAAGGAGAAAGTAGGGAGGGAGGAGGTTGGTCCAAGAAAGAGACAGGGAGAGACGGGGGGAGGAGGAAGGGAGGGGTGGGAGAGAGAGAGAGAGAGAGAGAGAGAGAGAGAGAGAGAGAGAGAGAGAGGGAGAGAGAGGGAGACCACACACACACCACACACACACTTACACACACACACACACACACACACACACACACAGACGGCGACATATGTGTAAAGGGGTGGATGGGTGGGGTGGGTGGTGGTGGTAGTGATGGACGCTTGGACAGCAAGCTCACAACGTAACACCACCACATCTGCACTTTGCTGCATGGGACTGTTGTTGGTTCCTGTAGCTCAGACCTTTCTGGTTCTGCACCTGGACTGTTGGTCCCTGCAGCTCAGACCTTTCTGGTTCTGCACCTGGACTGTTGGTCCCTGCAGCTCAGACCTTTCTGGTTCTGCACCTGGACTGTTGGTCCCTGCAGCTCAGACCTTTCTGGTTCTGCACCTGGACTGTTGGTCCCTGCAGCTCAGACCTTTCTGGTTCTGCACCTGGACTATTGGTCCCTGCAGCTCAGACCTTTTGGTTCTGCACCTGGACTACTGGTCCCTGCAGCTCAGACCTTTCTGGTTCTGCACCTGGACTGTTGGTCCCTGCAGCTCAGACCTTTCTGGTTCTGCACCTGGACTGTTTGGTCCCTGCAGCTCAGACCTTTCTGGTTCTATACCTGGATTGTTGGTCCCTGCAGCTCAGACCTTTCTGGTTTTGCACCTGTCCGTCTGTCTGAAGTGCTCCACGTCTCCACACCTTGTGACACATTGCTTTAAAGAAAAAAAAACCCTTAATGTGACCATGTAACAAAAAAAGGGAAAAATTCCGATGGTTTCGGCGAAAAACATCTTCCAGGAAACAGCTGAGGGATGAAGGAGGAGACAGATGCAAAAAAAAAAAAGCCTCGTTGACAGACAACATTGCTGAGAAGGCAGTGGAACTATTCGCAGAGACCCAGGCCTTGGGTGGCACACAGCTGACGGAACTGGAGGAACCCGGTGAAGTGTTCTTCACTGCGGTGCCGACATGACTCCCCAGAGCGTAAAGAGAGTAAAACTAAAGAGACCCACCCCGTCGGTTCCCCCCGTTCTTTTCTCGGATACTCTCGCCTGCTGTGACTGACTACCCGCGTTACAGACACGAACGAACGGCGAAAGGTCATTATTCTCTTTCCAAAGAAAGGTCATTATTCTCTTTCCAAAAGACAGGTCATTATTCTCTTTCCAAAGAAAGGTCATTATTCTCTTTCCAAAGAAAGGTCATTATTCTCTTTCCAAGGAAAGGTCATTATTCTCTTTCCAAAGAAAGGTCATTATTCTCTTTCAAGGAAAGGTCATTATTCTCTTTCCAAGCCCCAGCAGCATGGAACAGACTACGGTTGTCTCTCAGACTCTCACTGGCATTCTCTGAATCCCCTCTAAGACAGGCCGCGTGATTTCCACTGTGAGGGTGCAAGATGCCTGCATGATGATGTGTTGATAAAGGACTGGGGGGGGGGGGGGGGGGGGGGGGGGGGGGGGGGGGGGGGGGGTGGGGGGGGGGGGGGGGGGGGGGGGGGGGGGAGGACGGTTTGAATGTTACGCTTATGCCTTTTACACGTTTGAAGTATTCACATATTGAATGTGAGTCATTCATCGCGTGATGATGATGATGATGGTGATGATGATAATGATGAGGATGATGTATAATAATAATGATAATAATAATAATAATAACAATAATAATAATAATAATAATAATATAATAGTAATAATCATAATAGAATAATAATAAAAAACAATAACAACAATGAAAACAATAACAATAATGATAGCAGCAGCAACAACAGCAACAATGACTAACATCTGCTGGGGGACAAAAGCACACATACACATGCACAGTTGTTCATACATAAACCCCACGTCTGTATACACTCACATATTTGAAAAAACATGCATTCACACACACACTCCGTAATCTATATAACATTTATCAAGGAGATCTATGGCATGATTACCTAACAACAACAACAACAACGAAAGTACGTTTCTTGTGAGGAGCCGTAAACAGGTGTCTACAACATACTTTTAATTAACAACATGATTATATCATATTACAATGCGAAAACGACTTTGACATGGTAACAGTCCTGATATGCCCCACCTACTCCCCCCGCCACCCTTCACAGCGGATCGGTTGGGTTAAAAGAAAAGCACAGACAGACATACAGACATACAGACAAACAGACAGACAGACAGACACACACACACACACACACACACACACACACACACACACACACACACACGTGCGTGCGCATATACGCACGCACGCACGCATGCACGCGCGCGCGCGCACACGCACACACACACACACGCGCGTACAAATACCTACATCTGCATCTGCGCAAAAGCAAAAACTACACACACACACACACACACACACACACACACACACACACACACACACACACACACACACACTCACACACGCACAAAACAAACAAAGAAAAACAAAAGCAAAAACAAAACGAGCAGTGAGCTCCCTTCTGATGTATGCTTATGACATTCAGCAGAAAAGTAAAGAAAAAAAAGTAAGAAACAGAATTCTTGATTTTTGATTTCGTTTTCAAACTCAGCATTTGAAATCCTTAAAAACACACAAACAAAAAAGTGAAACCCAATTCTCTTTCCATAATGTCTAAGACATCACTGCTACCTGCTAATAGCTTGTCTTTGTTTTTGTTTGTTTGTTCTGTTTGCTGGCTTCACATATTGTTACTGGATTTCCTTTTCACTCATTTTCAAGAAGAAACATCATTTCGGAAAACTACGCGGATCGGAATACAGCTAGCGCGCTCAGCATGACTTGTGTGTTTTAAATACTGTGGGCGTATTGTGTCTGTGATTCTCTTTCTCTCTCTCTCTCTCTCTCTCTCTCTCTCTCTCTCTCTCTCTCTCTCTCTCTCGTTAGACGTTCACATTTGCCGTAAGACGAACAACTTAAACCGAGGTGATTAAAAGACAAAACGAACTTGAAATTAAAGGAGACAGTAAGACATCTTAGTTTTCATTGTTAATGCATTGTGAATTCTTGGAGATGCATTATTCTGGATAGTCGGAATTCAAGCTTATGGCGCTTGGAATAGTAGCATTGTTTTAATTCATGTTTGTTGTGGATTTATTGCCTACCTTATTTGCTTTTTTTTTTATTTGCAACCCCATGTCATCAAGGCTGTACAGTTAATGATATTACAAATGTTCAGTGTTTCAGTGTGCTTTCTCTCTCTCTCTCTCTCTCTCTCTCTCTCTCTCCTGATGTCGACAGATGTAATCGTTTTCTAAGTGGTATAAGCCTGAAAGCGCACTGTTTTGTCGGCCGGGCTCGACTGACACTGATGGAACTGAAACTGAAAAGGAAAAATTCACCAACAGTGACATCGGCAAATCTGACAGCATGAACTGAGGGCGGGGACGAGGGCGGGGGGGAGTGTGTGTGTGTGTGTGTGGGGGGGGGGGGGGGGGGGCAGGTGCAGGTCAATCGCTGCGTTTTTTTTTTTTTTTTTAAAATGGAATTCTTCCCAAAACAGTTGCCTTTCTGGCTTCTTGGATGATCGGCAATTGTCTCCCTTCTGGAAGCAGGATGTGAGGAATGTTAAGCTGGGTCAAGTGTTGATGTGGTGAAGTGTGCGTGTGCGTGCACACGTGCGTGACCAACAGGGAAAGAGGAAGAGGACTGAAGTACGGCAGGGTAGGGAGAAGGACGGAAGTGGGGGGGGGGGGGGGGGGGGGGGGGGGGGGGGGGGGGGGGGGGGGGGGGGGGAAGGCTAATTCCCACAGTTAAAAGCAGGGTGAGAATAGAAGGAAACTTCAGCAAGAAGGAAGGCTTAGAAGCATTTTCATGCAAATATGTTGCAGACTTCGCTTATTCCAGACAGCCACACAAAGAGGAAGAAGGACTGAAGACGGCAAAATAAACAGAACAGACTTCCAATATGTCCATACAGCTAAAAACCGGCTACGGAAACGGTAAACTCCAGAATAATGCCGGTAAGAAGCGATTTTGCATTCGTCTGTGTGATGTCACAATGGAGCAAAAACACCAGACGAAAAAAACACAGAAACAAACAGAGGAATTTCCCTAATGCCCTATTAATTCAAACCGGCTAGGAAACGGTAAACTCCCAGAATAATGCCCGGTCAGCGTATTTGCATGAGTCTGTGTGATGTCACAACAAACACCAGACCAAGCAAAACACTGAACAGAACGACCAGACAGAGAGAGAGAGAGAGATGGCGAGAGAGAGAGAGAGAGAGAGAGAGGAGAAGAGAGAGAGAGAGAGAATCTTTATTCAGATTAAGGCCACAGCTCAATAACTGACTGGTGGGGGGGGGGGGGGGGTGTCACAAAATGTAATACATGTCATGAATAATACGTATTAAGATAAAATGCTGAAAATGTTGTAAGCATATTAAAAGGAAGAAAGAAAGACAGACAGAAAGAAAGAAGCCTCAAGGCATTGCAGTCGCTGAACTCTCTTGTTTGCTTCATAAAACACACGTAGCTAAATTCAAAAGAGCGTTCTCGTTATTTTGTCAACAGTAGAGAGAATGAGCTTGAAGTTACAAGGTTCTGTGTCCTATTTGGATTGGATACGTTTTTTTATCTTAAATTAGTTTGAGCAGTATAGCAAAAGGTAAATAAATAAAGTAAATAAAAAAGGAAAGAAAGAAATAAAATAAGGAAAAAAAGAAAATATAAAGAAGAAAAAAAAAATGTATTTTATCTTCTTTTGCGCTGTTACATAGTCGACATGTCAGATCATTTTCAGCAACATTGCTATACCAAGGGCGATGGCAAGAGAGAGAGAGAGGGAGAGAGAGAGAGAGAGGAGAGAGGAGTGGGAGAGAGAGAGATGCGAGAGAGAGGAGAGAGAGAGAGAGAGAGAGAGATGAGAGGAGGAGAGAGAGAGAGAGAGAGAGAGAGAGGATCTACACGCATAATCACAGACATATAAAACAATCTGTACACCATAGTCATAAAACAGACAGCTAGCTAGCTACTCAATCTATCGTCTCTAACACACAGACGCGCACGCATAGAAACAGAATTCATCTGATACCTTTAACAGTATGGCAAAAAAAAAAGATTTTCACGTACAAACGCTGCTCTCTCTATCATGTCTGTCTCTCTCCTGTCTGTTTCTGTTCCCTGTCTGTCTGTCTGTCTGTCTCTCTCTCTCTCTCTCTCTCTGACCCGCATAGGCAAACTCATCTCCATAGGCATCGATTTAAAATTGAAATGATTTTTTTTTTTGAAAAAAGGTCTGGAATTAGGCCTATGTCGGCACGGCCGATCGCCCAGACAAGCCCATTGTGATCCTCAGTGCCAGAAACGATCTGGAACCCATTGGTACAGAACGCCCCGCCCGCTTCCGTCCGTGGCGCTCGCGCCTCCGCTACAACCCCCCTCCTCCAATCAAAACCGATTGTTGGGCTGCGTAGCAACGCGCGAACGCTCCTGATTTTCTTTGTCAGGATGCCAGGCGTCTGGCATTGTGTGAGGGACACAGGCCTTTGTTGAGTCATGGTGGGGGGGGGGGGGGGGGGGGGGGGGGGGGGGGGGGCGGTAAAGGGGGGGAGGAAGGAGGAAGGCCATGTTAGGGTTTTTGCGTGAAGCAGTACGACAGACTGCTAGGCGATAAAAGGCGAGGAAAAAGCGTAAGATGGAATTAAAAAAAAATTCAACAAGAACAAACAACAAAGAAAAAAAAAGAAGAAGAAGAAAAGAAGAAGAAGAAGAAAGGGAAGAAGACGAAGAAGAAGAAGAAGAAGAAGAGAAGAAGATAGAGAGATAGAGAGAGAGAGAGAGAGAAGAGAGAGAGAGAGAGAGAGAGAAGAGAGAGAGAGAGCAGCAGAAAAGGAAAGAAAGATAACGAACGAAAGCGAGCAAAAAAGGAAATAAAGAAAGGGGGGAAAAACCAGCAGCTTCTGAATGCATATACCGCTACTTATAATTACATACACTTCCTGACTGATGGTACTGGATGTCCTAGAGTGTCAGAATACATACAGAAACGCATGGATCCAGAAGCAAGCCGTGTCGCCTTGCACAGTACATAGAAATCACGCCGCCGTACTTTCCTCTCCCATGATTTTGCTGCCAGAGAAGGATTTAATACTGACGCTTTCTTTTTTCATCCCTTTTCTCCTTCTCAGCCCCCCCCCCCCATTCCCCTGCCCGCCCCCCCCCCCCCCCGCCGCCTGCTTCCCCCCCAGCCCCCCCCCCTGCCTTGCCCCCCTCATTTCAATAGTCCTGCAATCCTAGTCATTTCCAAGTACCCTGTATTCTCTCTGTCTTCAATAGTGTGCCTTGGGTTAGTCATTTCATAGTACCTGAGAAGCTCTCTCTCTCTCTCTCTCTCTCTCTCTCTCTCTCTCTCTCTCGGCTTATGAAATGTTACTGAACGAGCATGAACGGGGGACAGAAAACTGGGTATATTTTGTTAAAAGAGATTTTGACTACTCACAGATTTGGGATTGTATGGATGCGCCAGGGAGTTGGTTATGAGGATGGGTTATATTCTGGAATTCACAGACAGGATGATAGCTTCATATAAACAAAACTGGCATTCTAAAATGGAAAAGATGGTTTCTATACTGAGTCATCTACAGCGTCACCTTGTCTTTTGAGCGGCTTCCTTAGTGAGGATGAGTCGCACTTTTTGTTTCATTGCAAAAATTACAGTGCTGTACGTCATTAGAGTGTAGTTTTTCAAAAGAATGTTGCCACAAACCAGGACACATTCGGAGTTTTTAAAACTGAATTATGACGATAGTTCAGTGAAATCACTTGCCAGATGTATTTCAGAGGCATTGAAAAACAAGCAGAGGTTATCATCAACTAGAAACTTACGACGTTTCAAATGAAAAATAAATGCTACAGGAAGAAGTAAAATATTTTGGTTATCGTATTTATATACTTACTTCTATGAATGATATTAAACTGGATGGTCGAGATACTGGCTCTCTTTTGCTTGTATTTCAAACTTTCAACTGACTGATGTGTTATGTTTGTTACTTTCGTTTTCGATATGATTATTTTGTGCTGTACCCCCCATGTCACTAAGGCTGTATAGTTAATAACTTTAAACATGTTCAGCTCTCTCTCTCTCTCTCTCTCTCTCTCTCTCTCCTCTCTCTCTCTCTCTCCAACTGCTACTCATTTCTCGTCACTGTTTATTTGTTGTCCCGTCTAAAGACAACATGAGGTAGAGAGTGGTTTACTTTACTGTTTGTTGCTTCTATATCATGGCGGTCTCGTATTTCAAGCATTCATCTTTAACTTTCAACTGTAGCCGTTATACTTTGAAAACAAACAAAAACTCACAGAGAGAAAAAGGGAGGCAATACCAGTATGACTCACAAGTATTGAATGAACACCACGTGAGTATAAGCAACCAAAGAGTGTGTGGGGCAAAAGGACAAGGAGGAGAGACACATAAATGTTCGATTACGCGCGCATGACCCCGCGCACACGCACACATACATAGACGTTCTGGAAAAAAATACTACTACACACACACACACACACACACACATACACACACACACAACACACACACACACACACACACACACACACACACACACACATACGCGCGCGCACACTCACACAAAACACACACATGCGCGCACGAGCGCACATGCACACTCTCTCAAAATACACACACACTACATGCACACTAAAACAACAAATGAACACAAAACACACACACACCACAACACACACACACACACACACACACACACACACACACACACACACACACACATATATCTTACGTAGTAGTACACACAAACACACACACACACATCTTACGCATAGTACACACAAACATACATACATACATACATACGTACACACTCACACACGTATGCGAAAGATTGTGCACGAACCTGCCCATGCCCGCATGCACACACATGCACACCACACACACACCACACACACACACACACACACACACACACACACAAATTCAGAAGAAAACTGCATGGCCTACTGACAGCTGCGCCCACACACACACACACACACACACACACACACACACACACACACACACACACACACACACACGCACACACACACACACGCCTGGTCTGCACAATGTTGCCCGCATGGCACATCCCGCTGCCTGCCACCGCCATCACAATTTCCCCACTATCTCCCCCATCCCTTCTCTGACACGCCGCACGGAAAAGGATTACCTGTTTTATTTGATAATGTGTGAGGGAGTGGAAGTGAATTGTTTTTCACCCCCTCTTTTTCATTAATTTCTTTTTCTCTGTTACCAACTGATTCCCTATTGCACGGTTGACACGTGCCCAAGGTTTTCATTCATTCACATAATGTTCCTTCTCAGGCAGAAGAAACGTACAAGCCACCATCTTTTAAAAGCGTATTTCGTGAGACAACAGTCGGTCCCTAAATTCAAATCCAGTGCCGCCACTGGCAACTCTGACGCCATAAAATTAAATTCATTTTTTTTCAACGTAAGAGACATGAAGTGTGTTCTAGTACTTGGTACATGGATGGATGGATTTCCCTCTGTTTCATCCTCTCTCTCTCCTCTCCTCTCTCTCTCGCTCCCGTCTCTCTCTCTCTCCCTCTCCTCTCTCTCCGTTTCCTCTCGTCTCTCTCCTCCTACTCTCCCTAAACATTTTGTCAACGCTTTGACTTTACCATGCGGTCCCTGTAAGTTTGCGTTACAATCTGTTTTTGAAAAAAGGGAGGCTCTTTTCTTTTGCTTCTAACTACCACCACATATTTACTTTTGTTACATTCTCTACAATAATGCGGTCACTCTGCGGCAGGTAGGTTACAGGCCTTGCTTTTAGTGACATTTCGCTGTATCTAATTTGTTGGTCCATTCCTAAGTAAAAAAAAAAACAAAAAACCCGCAGAGCTGTTCGATGAATTCTCTCTCTTCTCCTCCCTCATACACTTTCCATTCCTCTCTCTCCCCTCTCTCTCTCGGTTCTCATTTCTCCCTCTCTCATCCCTGCTTCCCTCTCCTCGGGGGATCGGCTCAGCTCGGCTCTCTCTCATCTCGATCCCCGCCCAACTCCGCCTCCAATCGTCCCAGTCCCCCCTCTCCTCCATCTCCTCTCGCCCCTCTCTCCCATCCCCCTCACATAGATGTCTTCTCTCTCTCATCCAGGCATCTCGCCAACTCTCACCATCTCCCCGGACGCTCAGTCTCTCTTTCCTCTCTCTAAAAGCGTCTCTCTCTCCTCGTGACTCCCTCTCCTCTCGACACAGCCCTTCTCTCCCTCATCGCCCCTCTCCCTCTCCTGTCTCGTCCACTCCTCACTCTCTCCGCCAAAATCTCTCTCGCTCTCTTTCTGTCCCTCTCTCGCGCGTCCCTCATCGCTCCTCTCCCCCTCCTCCTCCTTCTCCTCTATCGATTGTCTCTCTCATCCGCTCATTCTCCTCTCCTCGCCTGCCTCTCTCGTCCTCTCTCCTCGCTCCTCTCCTCTCGCTTCTCTCCCCCCTCTCTCCCTCCTCATCTCCTCTCTCTCACTCTCCTCCAGCTTTCTCCTTCCTCTCTCAACAATCTCTTCTCCCTCTCCTTCTCCCTTCTCTCTTCTCCTCTCGTCGCTCCCCTCGTATCGTCCTCTCTCTCTTCTTCTCTCTTAAGATGCTCTCACTCTCCCTCTCTTCCTGCTCTCTCTCTTCATCATCCTCTCTCTCCGTCTCTCCCTCTATAGATTCTCTCTCTCCTCCCTCTCTGCTCTTCCCTCGTCACTCCCTCCCTCTCGTCTCAATTTCTCATTCATCTTAGCTTCTCTCTCGTCTCTCTTCCTCTTCTCTCTCTCAACCTCCTCTCATTGTATTCCTCCTCTCACTCTCAGGGATCTCCTCTCGCTCTCTCCTCTCCTTCTGTCTCCTCTCCCCTCTCGCATTCTCCTCTCCTCTCCGCTCCTCCTCTCTCTTCACCACATCTACTTCTTCTCTCTCCTTCTCTCCTCTTCCGACTCTCAAAAAGCTCTCGCCCCCAATTCTCTCGTCTGCAGTCTCTCAGTCCTCTCTCCCTCTCTCCTCTCTCCTCTTCTCCCTCTTTCTCTCTCTCTCCCACCTCTCTCGCCTTCGCTCTCTCCTCTCGCTCTCCTCTCCCTCCTTTAGATTCTCTCCTCTCCTCTCCTCTCGCTGTCCATCTCTCGCTCTCTCTCTCTCTCGTCTGTCTGGGACCGCTCTCTCTCTCAATACAATCACCACAAACACACACACACAAACACACACACATCTGACAAACACACTCCACATATATATCTATCTCATATACAAACACACACGTACACACGCATGTACACACACACACACACACACACACAAGTTCTCTCCCTCTCAACCTCACACTCTCACACATCTCTCCGATCTCTCCTCACTCTCTCACTCACTCTCTCACAAACTCTCACTTCACCACTACCTCTCATGGGCCTCCACTCGACGACTCCGCGCCCGGCCGCGCCAAAATATGGGGGAGAAAAAAAGAAAACAAACAAACAACAACACACATTTTTTTTTGACGAAGGTAAAAGGTAATTTTCAGCATGTGTATATGACAAAATGTAATGTCTTTTATCAGCTTATAAGCTGTAAATGTAGATGATCACAACTGAAAAAAAAAACCCCAGTAAACCTTTTAATACAGAAGACAGGAAAAACTTCGCTACAGATTTCCAATCACATTCTAAAAGGTCTCATTGCTATCTACAACTCCTCCGAATTCGATCGTGCACTCACTTGTCATTGAGAAAATACTAATGTTAAAAAGTGCACCGCGGATCTGAAGTTAAACAAGACAAAAAACTCGTGACGAATGAAGACATCAGATTATGTCCAAAATACCATTATATCATGAATAATAAAGAACTCTCTCCCCCCCCCCCCTCTCTTTATCTCTTTATCCAAAGTACTATTATGTCATGAATAAATAAAGAACTCTCTCTCTCCTTCTCTCTTTCTCTCTTTATCCAAAGTACCATTACATCATGAATAATACTGAACAAATTCTTTCTCTCTATCTCACTCCCCCCCCCCCCCCCCCCCCCCCCCCCCCCCCCCACACACACACACACACACACACGCACAACCGAATCTGCATGACCGAAAAGACTCACTTGCTTCCACAAGCCAGTCAAATTCAAAGACACACCACACACACACACACACACACACACACACACACACACACACACACACACACACACACAAATAAACAACCAAACCAACGACGACTGTTGAAGTTGATGGCCCCAGCTCTGATGATCCTCAGTGACTGTGATGACGACGAGAGATCCGCCTCACTGACCGTTCAGCACCGTTAGTTTGCAGAGTGAGGCGACAGCAGACGGAAAGCTAAACATACCTCGGAAAAAGTAGTTATAACATCTCCGCTGAACAACGTGCAGAAAACGAATCACAAGACAAAACATGGCGCGTTTCTACCTCTTGGGTCTTCCTTGGGTAAGATAAAACAACGCGGGACAACGAAAATGATGAACGGGCAATCGCTTACATTTTTGACAAATTCGGCGCACGACGGGGGAGGAAAAGGGACTGCTCGTTCTCCATTTCCGTTGTCCTGAGTGTTGTTTCGCTGCTGTCAGAGAAGTCAAAGGTCATGGTCAACAGCACGACTAACAGCAGTGCCAACATAACCATGAATGGTGAAGCCCCTGAAGAAGAACCAGCTTCAGGTACTTGGGAGCAACCCTGTCCAAAGATGGCACCTGCACAGCAGAAATCCGAATCAGGATCAACTCCGCATCAGCAGCGATGGCCAGACTGAACAGAGTGTGGAAGAGCAACATCAAATTCCACACAAAATTCCGGCTCTACAAGTCACTAGTGGTCTCCATCCTCTTATATGGTTGCGAGACATGGACACTGATGGCCGAAACAGAAAGAAGAATCCAGGCGTTTGAGACCAGGTGCCTCTACTCCGCATCTCCTACAAAGAACACAAGACCAATGATTATGTGCGGAACCTGGTCACTAACCTAGTTGGGCCCCACGAACCACTTCTGGCAACCGTCAAACGACGAACCACCCCGACATCCCCATACAGGGAGGATGAGTGATGGAGATGGAGAGAGAGAGAGAGAGACGAGAGAGAGGGGAGAGAGAGAGAGAGAGGAGAGAGAGAGATTCGGCCCTGCGAAGAGGAGAGAGAGAGAGAGAGAGAGGAGGAGAGGATGGGAGACCTGGCTTTGAAAAGGCATTGGCCACAGTCTATGGACTGCAGCTCGCCATCGCGGTTTGTCGATCATCTTTCTGCGTTGTTTAGATCTAATGGTGGCAATGCCATTTCCATGAATGCCGCTGAATGTAAGAATTCACGCGGAACGGTGTTCCCCGCAGCCTTCACGCGGCACTTGGCATTGCTCACCGGTCAGAAGCTCTATCTCTGTCGTCTCTCTCTCTGTCTCTCTCTCTCTGTGTCTCTGTCTATCTCTCTCTCTGTCTCTCTCTCTCTCTGACTCTCTCTCTCTCGACATAGACACAAGCACAGAGAGAGAGAGAGAGAGAGAGAGAGAAAGACAGACAGACGGACAGGAGAGAGACAGATAGAGAGACAGACAGACAGACAGAGACAGAGAGAATCATTTAATGCATCATAATATTCAGTTGTGTGTGGTGTGTGTGTGTGTGTGTGTGTGTGTGTGTGTGTGTGGGTGTGTGAGAGAGAGAGAGGGAGAGAGAGAGAGAGAGAGGAGAGAGGAGAGAGGAGAGAGAGGAGAGGAGAGACAGACAGAGAGAGGAGAGAGATAGACAGACAGGACAGAGACAGAGAGGACTCATTTAATGCATCAGAATATGAGCAGTTCTGAGATGGAGAGAGAGAGAGAGAGAGAGGAGGAGAGAGAGCGAGAGAGAGAGGAGGGGGAGAGAGAGCGAGAGAGAGAGAGAGAGGGGAGGGAGAGAGAGAGAGAATCATTTAATGCTCATAATGTTCAGTGAGGAGAGAGAGAGAGAGAGAAGAAGAAGAAGAAGAAAAGCAAAGAAGGAACTTTTTAAAAAAATGCACCGTGATATTGTGTTCACACAGAGACAGCAGACAGGAGACAGAGAGAGGAGAAACACACACACACACACAGAGAGAGAGAGAGAGTCGAGAGAGAGAGAGAGAGAGAGAGAGAGGAGACGGAGAGGAGAGAGAGAGATAAGAAGATTCTGCTCTGAGAGAGACGAGAGAGAGAGAGAGAGGGAGAGAGGCAGGCAGACAGACAGACAGACAGACACAGAAGCTGGAGATCGTTATGCAAGATTGGCACCACTGACTGACACGTTTATCGCATCATCACGCCTGACCGGCACGTCACACCCGCCCTGCCCTGCGTCCTGTGCACCCACCCTGCACTAACCACTGTTGCTAAGCGACCGCGCGCAGGGAAAGACTGTCACTTGTACAGGCGCAATTGGGGGTGAGGGGGGGGGTGTGGGGGTGGGGGGTGGGGGTGAGGCGTGAGATAAGGTAGGAGAAGAGGGATGTTCGGGGGCAGGAAAGGGTAAGGAAGGGGCGGGGATGAAAGTTGGAAGGGGGAGAGGGTGTAGAGGTGAAGGTGGGGGACAGAGAGGGAGGTGGAAGGGGGGGGGGGGGGGGGGGGGGGGGGGGGGGGGACGGGACACATTGGTTTACGAAAAAACTTCACATAGTGATAGTTCTATCCTGCACACAGATGTATTTCCGGAGCAGGATAATTTTTTCGGGTCTTGTTCGGCAGTGTGCGTCTATTTCTTTGCGGTGAATTTGGTGGGTTCTTTTTCAGTAGATTTAAAGTCCATCCCATGTAACTAAAAACAGGAAAACTGAACAACAAAAAAAAGTGAAAAACTAGAGGAAAAAAACTAGAGGAACACACTGCTTATACTCCTACAGACAAAGAGAAGAAACAGACTCATACATTGAGACATTTGTGTTCGTGCACATAAACACATCAACACACACCACACACACACACATATACATATACATATATATATATATATATATATATATATATATATGTATGTATGTATGTATATAAGCATATATAAGCGAATACATACGTAGATGGCGATGTGTAAGATAAACATTCTACGCGAGAGAGAGAGAGAGAGAGAGAGAGAGAGAGAGAGAGAGAGAGAGAGAGAGAGAGAGAGAGAGAGGAGAGAGAGAGAAACGAAGTTTAAAGCTTTTAAGCTGTAAAGCCCATTAAGCAAATCGCCGCGATGTACAACGACAAAAACGCAACTCGATTTCAATTTTACTGACGTGGAAATCTCAGCAATTCTTTTTCTTTCACTTTACACGACAAAATCTGGAACGAGAAAATGTCGCTGGCATGATGCGTTCACTGTCAATTCTGTTAGACGACGGTCACCCCAGGTAGAACTGGAGAGAGAGAGAGAGAGAGAGAGAGAGAGAGAGAGAGAGAGAGAGAGAGAGAGAGAGAGAGAGAGAGAGAGAGAGAGAGGTTGTATGCAAGATGTGCGTGGCTGACTGACATTTGATCACCAAACCAGAGTGCTGTCGCCCCTCTCCCCTCCCCCCCCCCCCTTCCCCCCTATTGCTGTTCGCTGCACGTGCGCACTCCGAACTGATGTCCATTTACCCTGCTCCCTCCCCCCCCCCCCCCCCCCCTCCAGGCCAGGGGCATGGTTGCCACGCAACATACGCGTGACAAGACTGAGTGTCATCATGGGGTAGAAGATTTTGGGGTTGTTGGTGGAGACTTAAGGGGAGAGAGAGTGTTTGCTGTGTTTGTTTGTTTGCTTGAAAGGTGTTTCGTTTAACGGGACCGAGGACAGAAAGAAAAAAAGGGAGAGAGTGGAGGCAATACAGAGAAGAGGGTCACAGGCCTGTACGTACGCATGCGTGCGCACACACACACACACACACACACACACACACACACACACACACACACGCATGCAGAGAGAGAGAGAGAGAGAGAGAGAGAGAGAGAGAGAGAGAGAGAGAGAATTTTACACTCAAGATTATGCTTTTACAACAAAATCACTTTGAAACCTTCGACAAGAACGACGATTTCGGGTCACGTCTGTACAATTCCAGTTTCCCGACTATCCGAGCTGAGCCAGAATGGTCCGAGTGTGACTAAAAAGTCGTCATAAGGTGTGCGAAACAAGACTCTCTCTCTCTCTCTCTCTCTCTCTCTCTCTCTGTGCGTGAACGCGCGAGCGCCCCTCCTCTTCTCCCCATGCCCCCCCCCCCCCCCCCTCCCCCAAAAGTACGTTTATGTGCATGGGTGTCCGCTTTGCGTGCACCGAAGCTTTCCAAGCATACGAACTGGCACCCGAGCGTGAGTGTACGTGCTTGCCTTTTAGTTCCCGGGGTGTGCGCGACAGGCACTTGCCAGTGACCTCCCTTCCCGTCCCTTCCGTTTTCCACCACCTCTTCCAGCCAGAAAACCTCTCTCTAGTCCAGCACACCCGAGTAATCCAATCCGACAGGGACGGAATAGATTTCTTGAAATAGCATCTATCCACAGCAGGGCCTGCAGGGGAGGGAGAGGGTGGGGGTGGGTGAAGGAATGGAGAGGACAACTCGTGGACCCAACGGCTCTAAGTGGAACTATCAACTCACGGACGGATGGTATGCCGTGCTGATCACTAGGGTCGATCGAAAGGGCGAAAGGCAGACGTGAAATGAGCCACTCCAAAACACCATTCCAGACTACGTGATGGGCACTGAAAAAGAATGCGAAGGGCGAAGGGCAGACTGTAACAAGTCATTCCAAGCGCCATTCCAGGCGACACTGAAAACGAATACGAAGGGCGGAGGAGAGCAGATGTATAACAAGTCGCTCAAAATGCCATTTCAAATTACGCGACAGACATCAGAAAAAGAAACACGAGTTGCACTGGAAACCGACGTCAAGAAGTCGATGATAACCACACCAGTTTGACCCGTGACTGTGGGGGCTGCCACAATAATACCACACAATAACCGCGTTTTAACAGATAAAACAAAAGGACAGACCTACCAAACAAATGAACCAGGGGTCTCTTCGTCCTCATTCATCATCATAGGCGATGTCTTAACCTGTCATCTTTTTTGGTTCTGCTCCCAGCGATAATAGACGACGAGGGGAGGGGAGGAAGCAAGAACGTGGGGTGGGGGTGGGTGGGGGTGGAGGGCGAGGGATGAGGACAGGTATGACAGGGAGTGGCGATGGGCAGGTGGATGGACAGAAAATATGCTCCCCAAAACAAACAAAAACTTAAGGAGAAGAAGAAGAAGAAGAAGAAGAAGAAGAAGAAGGAGAAGGAGGAGGAGGAGGAGGAGGAGGAGGAAAAGCTAGAAGAAAGGACAGAAAATATGCCCCCCAAAAACAAGCAAACAAAAACGTAAGAAAAAGAAAAGAAGAAGAAGAACAACAACAACAACAACAACAATAACAACAAGAAAAGAAGAAATTAATGATCGGACACAAATAACTAGCACGAATGGCATGGGCACACTTCTCGCCTGCTAACTTTTGGGGTTAACTTGACGGCTCTTTCTCTCTTGTCTTCCTTTCTTTCTCTCTCCTTTTTCTCTCCGACTCATTTTCCATGCCCCGTCAGTTGCACCCTATACAGGCTCCCTCATAACCAGCCACACCCAGCGTCTTCCCCTCCTAGGGACAGCGCTGACCTCTAACCAAGGCCGAACAGGTGCTGGGATCCACCCTCGTGAGTTATTCATGAGTAGAAAAGCAGCATACAATTTCAGCCAGGGGATGTAACCACAGTAGGTGCAGACAGACAGTCAATGCTAATGCGCTTCTACGATTTCAGCCAGGGGAAGTAACAGTGATTGCAGGCCGTAAGAGTTACTCTCCTTCCCCCCCCCCCCCCTCTCTCTCTCTCTCTCTCTCTCTCTCTCTCTCAGGGTTTATATTATAAGAAAAGTTTTTAATTCCTATGAAAACATATGACTTCGTAGGTAGCTCTCTATTCGTAACAGCGTCACAGATTTCATGTGCGGTAGAAAATGTGTATCATCTTGTTGATGGGATATCATTTGGTCCGGATTCGCTGTTGGGATCCGCACCAAACTTGCTGACCAGGGTTTCATAATACATACAAATGGTGTACATCGTATACTAAGTCGAAAATCACGAATACAGAGGGGTGGTTTCTGGGAGAGATCGGGGTGGGGATGGTTGTGGGGGATGAAAGCAAGACGGTTTGAACACATATCGATTTTACTGGAAAGAGTCTGGTTATAATCATACGACGGTTTCAATCGAAGAACTAAAATGAACGCGTCAGTTGAAACGCTTGTACTTCTGTGAAGAGTGTTTTCCCTTTGCTGTCCCATCTTCTGTGCCACCTCAGCGGCAGTGCACCCACGCTGCTCATTCAGACATCCCGTCCACAGCCACAGCCCGGTCAGTCCCGTCGCATCCCCGGCACCGGCAATCCACGGAGAGCAGTCAATGTCAAGTCGACAAGAGGCAACCCATCGGAAGAGAGACACTGCACTAATGCTGAGTCACTTCGGTGGTGCTGTGTGGCGCCTGTTCTGATCCAACATACCCAGGACCCCCACCTACTAAGCCCCCTACTGAGACAATAACTGCGCGGAGCCGGCGCCAGTGAGCTCTCTCCCTCCCTCTAAAGACAGCCTCTATGGACTCACCGATACCGGTGACCCCAACGGAATCAAACCAAGTCCACAGACGTGGAGAGGACATCGAAACTGAGGTCACCATGAGAGCAGGGCATGAAGGGCCGCAGAATTTGAGACTCTTTTTTATGCTGATCGATGAGAATGATAAAGATGAAGATGATGCTATGGATTTCCATTCCGGTCTGAGACTGCATAACAGGGCTATACTCTACGTTTCCTTTCATAATATATCCCTGCGTCAACCAGGCCCGAGAGATACAGACACTGCAGTTTTGGTCAGGAAATTTGAGCAACATTCTCGGAGACGCATCAATTAAGTGGATGAAACTCGACT
>JADBJO010002257.1:120000-122500 GCA_016801955.1 Conus betulinus
AACATGCCAACGTATTTTACCCGGAAACAAGGACCATAGTCACAATATGGCATTCAGCTGATCAGGTCACACTTTGAAAACTCCTGTACTACCTCTGGCGTATGCACCACTAAACACGATAGTCGCTACAGCGTACGCAAACATTACCACCACCCAAGCCCACGCGGTTGTCTATGACGTACGCACACCCCACTACTCCAGCCCCGCGCGGATGACATCACCTTCGAGCAGAGATTTTACACCTCTGCTTCGAATTGCATGCAAATACTGTTCATTCACGCTAAAATTGCTACGAATGGGGGGGGGGGGGGGGGGGGGGGGGGGGGGGGGGGGGGGGGGGGGGGGGGGGGGGGGGGGGGGAGTAATTTGAACCAGAGAGATGCAGAGTTCCTCAGTTCTTTTCCCCTCGCAAAATGCACACGGGGTTTTTTTTTCTTTTTAACGTGCTTTACGAATATTGTTATATGTAGATGTTGCTAAGGTTAAAGCTGATTTGTCCCAGTTAGTGGGGGAAACTTCAAAATAAAGTCTGTGGAACCGTTGGTTTGGAACAGCAGAGGGGTAGTAGTGTATTTTTGCATGGGCAACTGATTAAGCGTGTTGGCCAGAGTTCTTACCGCGTAAAGGAAGTGTTTACAACACACACACACACACACTACGTAGTATTCAGTGTGTACGATGTTAAAGCACTACGACAGTCCTTCGGTATGGTGATATTTCCTGCGTGTTGCACGTGCAATAAGTATACGTAAGCACTACGCTTTTCGCGAGATCCTCGCCCTCCACACCAACTCCGTCTGGTTACCACCTCTAGTCCTTTACACCCTCCAGCTAATTGATTGATAGGACGCGTAAGCTTACCTAACCATCACCGTTCTCACAAACTTTGTTGTCCCTGATTCTCTCAACACAGTTCCCATCGCTCGTCGACGGGTGAGGACATGACGTGAGGATGGCTCGTGCTGCGAGTTCAGGGCGTGTTCGGCGGTCTCATCCGATGATGGCTTGTCCTTCATCTCAACGGTCGGTCATCAAGAAACTTTATACCGAAAGACTATACAGCACAACAGAACGAGAGAAGGTTTGCAGTGGAGGTGGAGAGAGGGGTGGGCTGGCGGTGGGGGGTAAGGGCGAGAACAACCCTACCTGACAATGAAACGGCTTGAACAGCCAGCTTTTGTCAACGAAAATGCAGTTACCAGAACCCCCCCCCCCCCCCCCCCCCCCCCCCCCAAACAGAGAGACAGACAGAGAGAGAGAGAGAGAGAGAGAGAGAGAGAGTAATACACAAAAGCCTTACCTGATTACAGCATCGCTTGAGCCTTTTCGGTTAAAATAAAAGCCACTGAACCCCCCCTCCCGCCCCTCCCCCCCATTCACACACACACACACACACACACACACACACACACACACACGCACACAGCACCTTGCAAAACTTTTGCACATCAAGTCTGTTGACATACTTGCCGTAAAAATCAGTTTTACAAAAAAAAATTATTATACTAATGAGAACAGAAATAGAGCAGGAGGAGGAGGAGGAGGAAGAGGAGGAGGAGGAGGAGGAGGAGGAGAAGAAGATGGAGAAGAAGAAGAAGGAGGATGACCGGAACTTCTGAGGACCACCGACTTCTGTACCACGCATAATTCAGGACAGTTTTCTGGCACGAGACATTCACCACCTTAGAAAACAGCACAGGAAAAGTGTCAACACACACAGCCTACACACAGGAAACGTAAAGTGACCCGGTCATGTAAAAACAACTGACGTTAACACTTACAACGTGTTGTGAGTGGTAGCCAGAGGCCACAACCACTGCAGACAACTGTCCCTCACATGCATCCATACGTATACTTTGAACGGGGGTTACATATGCCTTCTCCCCTTTGTGCATTTAAGCTAATCTTTACTATAAAAAAGAGCAAACAAACACAAAAGCAAAACGAACAGACAAACACACAACACTTATCCCTTACCCGGTTGTTGCTAAAAAGGGAGTCTGGTGGTAATACCTTAGTTCATGATCTAGAAGAAAAGAATAACATCTCTTACCTAACCCGGCTGAAACACAGCCAGCCTTTGTTGATAACAACACCTCTTACATGACACTGCCACACAGCCAGCCTTTGTTGATAACAACAATCCTTACCTGACTACTGCTACACAGCCAGCCTTTGTTGATAACAACATCCCTTACCTGACTACTACAACTACACAACCAGCCTTTGTCGGCAAATACAACATTCCTTACCTGACTACTGCTACACAGCCAGCTTTTGTCGGCAAATACAACATTTCCGTACCTGACTACTGCTACACAGCCAGCCTTTGTTGACAACATCATCTCCTACCTGATTCTGCCACACAGCCAGCCTTTGTTGATAACAACATCCCTTACCTGACTACTACTACTACACAACCAGCCTTTGTCGGCAAATACAACATTCCGTACCTAACTACTGCCACACAGCGTGCCTTTGTTGGCAAATACAACATTCC
>JADBJO010002257.1:137500-147500 GCA_016801955.1 Conus betulinus
ATCTGCTTTCTTCTTTTAATACATTTAATTGGTTTTGTAAACCTACAACTGTTCCAGATAAAAGAATAACATCGTCAGCAAACAGTAACAAAAATATCTCTACTGATCCGGGTATTAACTGAATACCATGTCTACCTTTATTAGATAACTCCATTGCCAGTTCATTAATGAAAAAAGAAAACAACTGCGGACTCAACAGACATCCTTGTTTTACTCCATTCGGACACTCGAATAAATCTGAATACTCACACTTCACACGTACACATGCAAGCACCGAGTTGTGTAGATACTTCTAATGGCTCTGTACAGTTTACCATTCACACCACTTTTACGAAGTACATTCCACAGCACATTGCGATTTACAGAATCAAACGCTTTCCTGAAATCCACAAATGCGACATAAAGCTTCGTATTGCATGATAAATATTTCTGTACCAGTGAGTATAGTGTAAATATATGGTCTGTGGTACTGTAACTGGTTCTAAAACCTGCTTGTTCCTCAAAAATCTTTTCCTCATTTTCTGCCCATTTTGTTTATCTTTTTGTTTAGTATGTGAGTGTAGACTTTACTTAAAATGCTGGTAAGTGCTACTCCACGATAGTTGTCCGGATTATTAGTGTCTCCTTTTTTATAGATTGGTATGATAATCGATTTTGCCCATTCTAAAGGAAAAATACCATTTTCAAATAGTTGTGTAAATAAAGTAAAATAATTGAGAGAGAGAGGGAGGGAGGGAAGGTGAGAGAGGGAGAGAGAAAGAGAGGGAGGGAGGGAGGGAGGAAGGGAGGAAGGATAGAGAGAGAGAGAGAGAGAGAGAGAGAGAGAGAGAGAGAGAGAGAGAGAGAGCAAGCCTTCCGCCAAGATCTGACGGATCCCGGATCTGTCCTTTAGTTGGGATCCGCTCCAGAATTTAACGGCTTCGTCCTTGGGCCACGCCCTTTCTCTCCACCAAGTCACAGAAAAAGGAGCAGAGAAAACACAAAGAGAACGGCCTTTCTGTTCTGTGGAGCAGTGTATGTTGTTTCTGGATACTCCTGTTTGCCTCCTCCTGTCTCTTCTTAGTGCTTCAAACGAATCACGCCCAGGCCGAGTGTTGGAGAGTTCCAAGCGACCGTCGCCGCGATGTGGGAAGCAACACAAACATGGCAACTGACGCTGACCATAGCCACTTTACCGTGCAAAGGAACGGGAGGGGCCTGTCCAGGGAGTGGGACGAAGATAACCAACCCCCCCCCCCCCCCCCCCCCCCCCCGCGACGTTTGCTGGCCCGACTGTATCGATCAGGAAGGTCACTCATTCCCTTGACCTAGCACGTGTTGGCCGTGCAGAGAATAACATAACACTTTGAAGAGAAGAGGAAGGATAGGGCGGGGGGGGGGGGGGGGGGTGGTGTGTGTGTGTGTGTGTGGGGGTGGGGGGTGGGGGCGTGGGGGTGGGTGGGTGTGTGTGTGTGCGTGTTTTGTGTGTGTGTGTGTGTGGTGTGTGTGTGTGTGTGTGTGTGTGTGTGTGTGGTGTGTGTGTTTCTGTGTGTGCCTGTGTGTGTATGTGTGCATGCGCGGGCGTGAGTGTGTGTGTGTGTGTGTGTGTGTGTGTGTGTGTGTGTGTGTGTGTGTGTGTGTGTGTGTGTGTGTGTGTGTGTGTGTGCGCGCGCGCGCGCGCGGAGGTCGGAAGATGGGAAAAGGGCGCCCTTTTTGAGATTTTTTTTCCCTTGTATTATTTCTAGCATTGCTGACCACACGAGAGCCAGTATTATCGCTGAGTGCTGGCAAACACAAATGTGGTCAAATCATACCACGGCAAATTCTATAAACTGGAAAAAAAAAAATTGTAAAGATCATAATATGGCATGATCGTGATTATATTCACACACTTTCACCCAGAGTATCAGCTATTCATCCCTATCTCTCTCTCCCCTCCCTCCCTCCCTCCCTCTCTCTCTCTCTCTCTCTATCTGTAAGTGTGTGTGTGTGTGTGTGTGTGTGTGTGTGTGTGTGTGTGTGTGTGTGTGAAAGAGAGAGAGAGAGAGAGAGAGAGAGAGAGAGAGAGAGAGAGAGAGAGAGAGAGAGAGTCTAGGGGACTGTGAGCCCGAAGTACAACGAGCATGGGGAACAAGAGCCTTCAGAACAACGAACCTGCGACTCCAGAAAATCTTCTTAATCCAGTCGACTACACAGGGACAATTTAAGAAAGGAAAAAAGTCCCATCCTGCAGTTATTCCAAGGAACAATATTTTGGGGAACCACAAGCCTTTGGGACGAAGGGCATGGAAGGCCACGGCTGGTGAGTAGCATAGGGGACGACAGCCTTGGGGGACATTTAGCCTGAGCACAACCAGCATGGGACTCAACAACCTGGGGGACACAAAAGCTTGAGGACAGTAAGCGTTCGTTGGGGACAAGACGTGTTAGGAACAATGAGTCTGGAAGATGTTTAAACCTGCGGACAAAGAGTCTTGGGATAATATGCCTGGGGTCAATCAGCCTCGTGACCTCTGAGCCTGGTAGATAAAGATCCTGTGGGAACTGAGACTGTGGACAACGAGCATGGTGCACAGGGAGTGTGGGGACACTGGGGCTGGGGAAAATCGTGGGGATAACAATCCTTGGGGACAACGAATATGCGGGACCGGAGCCGGTGAAATGATACCCCTGGGGCCATTGACCCCGGGGTACAAGAAGCATGGGGAGCCATTAGCCCGTGGGATTGCGAGTCTGACGGACATTGAGCCAAGGAGAAAACGTTTTTGTAGACATGCCTTGGATACAACGAAATATGGGGTGACATAGCCAAGGGGAGTTGAATCTAGGAGATAAAGACTAGTTGACAGCTCCACTTCGAGTACAGCTTAAAAGAACTATGCCTTTTTCGACAATTCACAAGTGCTCTGTCTATATCATCATCCCCACGGCCAGGCCCCCGCGGTATGGGTTGTAGTTTTAACAGCAACAATCTCCTGTTGATTCGATAAATAAGTATGCAAGCAGGTCATTTTGCTGAATGTGTTTTCATGGGGGGAGGGGGTGGGTGGGTGGGAGGTGGGGGTGGAACCTATCTTTAAGGCACAAGGTCGGCCGCCGATGTTGCAGGGGAAAAGAGTTCATTGAGCTGGGGGCTCTGCCTGCATGGCAGACGCAAGAACCTTAGCCACCGTTCCTTTCTTTGTGCCCTGTTGGCACAGCCTTCTTCAAAGGGGTTTTTGAGGGGCAGTTTGTTCCCAGGTGCAGTGTCTACACTGCAGGTCTAGAGACTGGCCTGCAGTGGGTCATCGTGCCCTATGAGAGTCTACCTTGGTCTACCTGTTTCAGCTGGCCACACAAGAAAGTCTTCATGTGGATGAGGTGTGTCGCCCATCACCCTTTGGCTCCTGATGAACCGTTAATTTTTAAATCAGTTGACCAGACACTCAGTGCTGACAGTTTCTCATTTTTGTCAGAACGTGAAGACTGGACACTTACTTTGTCTCGCCAGGCGATGCCGCGGGTCTCACACCCAGGTCTCTACACCACCAGTTACACGGCTGACGCTGTTAGAGTGTCCTTTATGATGTTTCGCTATGCATTGGTAGGCGGGATGGGTGATAAGCAGGGGGTGTGGAGGTGGGGGTATGGGGAAGGAGAGGCAGGAAAGGGGGTGGGGTAGGTGGAGTTGGTGGGAGTAAATCAAGGATCTGGGCAAATGAAGTACATATAAAACTTTTTTTTCTCCTAACTCCACTTCCTTCCTCCCCCCCCCCCCCCCCCCCCCCCCCCCCACTCCTTCCCAGAGTTTGACCCGAACAACTTCACATGGTTAGCTGAGCACTCTGACCGTTTGACTCCTGCACAATGTGCCTGATTACGTGTCACGCGAATCGAACCAGGAACGGACGACTAAAGGTGTTAACTTACGATGGAGGTTTGCAAAATCTGTCTGTTGTATCCTTAAAGGCTTCCGGTTGATGGCACCGTATCATCACATCTTTAAAAAACAAAAACTCTGGTGTTAATGACCAGTAGACTCCCAGACACAATCCTTCTTTATGAGTCACACGCTGAGTGTTTTTCCGATCTCTCTCTCTCTCTCTCTCTCTCTCTCTCTCTCTCTCTCTCTCTCTCTCTCTCTCTCTCTCTCTCTCTCTCTCTCTCTCCATGAGAAAATCGAATCGGTTAGTTTTAGTTTCTGACGATACTTATTTATTGCCTTAGACAGATGAAAGAGATGGTGGGAGAGAAAGGACGAGCGAACGAGCGAGGGAGTAAGTGAGGAAGGGGAGAGAGAGAAAACAGACAGAGAGAGAGAGAGAGAGAGAGAGAGAGAGAGAGAGAGAGACAGAGAGACAGAGAGAGAGACAGAGAGAGAGAGATGCAGAAAGAAGAGAGAGAGAGAGAGAGAGAGAGAGAGAGAGAGAGAGAGAGAGAGAGAGAGATGCAGAGAGACAGACAGACACAGACAGACAGAGACACAGATAATGACAGAGACAGAACGACTGTTTGTGAGTGAGAAACTGAGTGAGAGACAGATGGCTTTGAGAGAGAGAGAGAGAGAGAGAGAGAGAGAGAGAGAGAGAGAGAGAGAGAGAGAGAGAGAGAGATCTAACTGTTCCAGAGATTTACAGCCTGTTACAGGGTCATCAGTTAAAATTAAAAAAAAAAAGGCCAGTTCCAGTCTAAGCTGTCTGAGAATGGGCCCACCCAGCGAACGGCTACAGCACCAGAGTTTAATCAAAAGGAACACCCACCCCTGGAGTCAAGTTCGGCATATTATAACACACTTTGATGCGGGAGGCAGACTATGCTTTGGGGTGGGGAGGGGAGGGGTGGGGGTGGGGAGTGGGGGTGGAGGTGGGTCAGGGGGTCACGAGAGGAGATTGCCCTCTTGCCTGCCTGTCTTCCTGGTGCATTGACCCCCCCCCCCCCCCCCCCCCCCCCCCCCCCCCCCAGTCTCGTGTCTTCCTCGTCGATATGGGATGAATGTTTATCACCGATCCACGCACGCGTGTACAAGTGATCCCGCATATGCGCACATATGTAACCGCCACCATTCCTGTTTAACCCTTTCGACGCCAGCAGTATTACAAAACCTCGCCTATCCTAAGGGCTGTGGATTTCTGCAGCCACTCTTTCTACGTGCCTGTCATCTAGTCGTTTCTGGTGTTCTCTCTCACTCCTTGGCTTCAAATAAAGCAAAACGATTATAGTTTAGAGCTAGAAATGTTTTTTAATAATCATATCTACAATCACGCATTACAATACCGTAGCAAGTTGTGGCAGAAACACAGCCATCAACCATAGACTTGATGTCACGTTACTGACACAATGGTTCTGAATGGGTTATGGAACATCCTCTAAAAAAAAAAAATCTCTTAATGCATGTTGCAAAGTGAGACAAATGCAGGCGGAAATCTAAACAAATCTTTAAAAAGTTTAAGTATTTTACCCGCCCAAACATGAACATAAAGATAGACAACACTCAGGTCAACGGAAATGAAGCATTCTGAAAATGCCTTGTCCCGAGTGTTGTTTATCTTGCTTGAAGGAGACTTACAACGTCGACACGCGTCTTTTGTCTTGTGATTCGTTTGTTCATGTTTGGCGGATAGAGTATGTAAACGTTTTAAGATTTACTGACAACGCCTGGTTTGGGACGTTGGGAGATCTAGTGTAGTCCAGTGGTGCCCAATGGAAGAACTGGCGATTGTTGTTGTCTGTCCAAACGTGCTGTCATGATGATATTATCAAGACAGCATTATCCCTCCACCTTGCAACTGTCTCTCTGAGAACGCTGAGGCCCCTTCAGTACAAATGGTCCCTCTCTCACACACCCACACCCACCTTCTGGAGTTCTCTGGTTGGAAGTCCCTCTCTGCTGTCACTCTGATTAGTCAGACATTAAAAACAATCTTTCCTTTTGTAGTTTACGGCTTTTTTCTCCTTTGTCAGAGCATTCTTCAGTGTTTTATACAAGAAACTCATTAACACTTTTTGCTGGTGACAATTTGTGGCATGCTAGCTTTTTTTCTTGTAATCTGCCGAGTATGCCATGAAAACCATACTCACTGTCAAGAATGCACACAGTCTGTCAATTCTGCAGTGTCTGTGGGCCCTTGCGGCCTTTTAGATGTTTCTCTTTTGTTACATGTAAATGTTTTCCATTATTTTAAAAAACTTTTTTAAAGCAGCGTGGAACACTTGGGGGAGGGGCGGGGGGTGGGGGTGGGGGTGCATGGGGTCGGGGACGCCTGGAGTTCTCAGCATTTCCTGGTATTATCACCCTTCAATCGGACCTCAGCAGTGAAGCCACCGTGTCATTCAATGCTGTTGTCGTTTGTTAATATGTATCTCTTTTGCTTGTTACTCGCTTAGATTGTAACCTTTTTCTTCAGCGTGTTGGCAGCTCTACGAAGGCGCTTTCTGGTGGTCTGGACAAACATAACAAATGAATGAATAAAAGAAAAGAAAATCCCATTTCCCATTTCACCGGGATGGTTATCAGCATCTGCCATGTCGTCTCTGATGGCGATGGACGTTGAACCCAAACAGAGCTTAGTGCAGACCAGAGGTTGAGCTTTGAGATTTAAATCTTGCTGGCCTCTGACACAAATACAGGCGTTTCCATGCTGCCCTTCTTCACGTGTTGTCGTCCTGGCGATTTCATTGCCGTGCTGGGTAAATCTCTCCTGTCATCATTCGTCTGGGATGGTCATCTTCATTTTCCATACCGCCTATAGTGGGTATGGGTGATAAACCTGACTGTGGTCTAACCTTAATTACTGGATATCTGGTCAACGTGACGGTAGAAAACTGACTTTGTTATGAGATGTTGTGATTTTAAACTCAGCAAGTGCTCAATGCCAGAAAAAAAAAGAAAATAGTATTTTCGTTGCCAGTCTGAACTTGATGTCGTTCTAATATGTCAGTGCTTTATTAGATAGGTCCCCCATGCAGACTCTCCATTCAGTTCTTTTAAATCATTTTTCTTATTTGAGAAAACTACGAAAACATTCAAATTCATTATGAATAAAACCGCAGCAGTGAATTCAATTAACAATGGCGCAAAGATCAGCACTTTCAGTTCTTAAAACAATCACTGATGTTTGTACATGTACTATTATGCGAAAAAACTGTGTTGCCAACTATCAAACCTTTCAGCCTCATCCCTTTTATGCATTAGCCTGCTTCAAACTAACTTTTCATACTGATTCCATTTCCAAAGGAACTTTGTTTATTTTATCTCCGAACGTTGCACACATTTGTTTGTTTGATTTTGTTGTTGTTGTTGCTGCTGCTGTTGTTTAAATCGGTCAAAATGAGTGCAAGGCTTTATTTCATTAGCTATGTCCGTTAAGTACAGACTTTTGTTTGTGAGGGTCCATCATTACCAACAAAAATGTTACATGTTTCTCTACCCTTTTCTTTTCTTTTTTTTTTTTTTTTTTAAGATTTCACCTTAACATATATCTTTTGAATATCGTATTCACCCACTTGCCCGTTCACCATCCTCCTTCTCTCTCTCTCTCTCTCTCTCTCTCTCTCTCTCTCTCTCTCTCTCTCTCTCTCTCTCTCTCCCTCTGTGTACCATCTTTCTGATGTATGTAGCATTGGGCAATAAGAAAAACGTCTTCGTGAGAGACTACTCAAACTAGTACATATTGCTCACATGCTCAAAGGGAAGAGACAGAGACAGAGACAGAGAGAGAGAGAGAGAGAGAGAGAGAGACAGACAGAGAGAGACAGAGACAGGGAGAGACAGAGAGAGAGAGAGAGAGAGAGACCAGACAGACAGAGAGACAGAGAACCGGAGAGAGAGAGAGAGAGAGAGAGAGAGAGAGAGAGAGAGAGAGAGAGAGAGAGAGAGAGAGAGAGAGAGAGAGAGAGCAAGCCAGACAGCAATTCAGCCTGAACCATAAATAAGGGACTGTGTCTGGATGGGAATCCTCTTACGGTTGACCCGGTCTATCTGCAAGCCTTCATAATAAGTTACCGCACTTCGTCGACCATCCGTGGCTCGCCCTGACTGCTGTGTGACACGTGATGGGGCGTGAAGCGCAAGAGCCCCACGGCTAGGCTGCTTAACTCACATTCTGAGGATGCTAGGGTCAAACCCTGGAAGCGTAAGAATGAAAGGTGAAATAGACAGAGGAACGTGGGTGGGGACTGAGGAGTGCGGGAAACGTGGTGTAGAATGCAGGAAGGATACACCATTTTCAGGAAGAAAAACACATTTGCCAGAAAGGATACACTTTTTTTTTCCTGGAACAGTGGAAGATAAAAAGAAAGAATCAAAACAGAAGAAGCCAGCAGTGGAAGGCTTGAACCCACAATGCTTGAACCACAATGACCTAAACGCTTTTGTTATGTCGTGCCAGATGATAAAACCTGCTTGTAGTTTCATGACACCCCTGACACATGATCGAGTCAGACAGGGGCTGGCTAGCTACACAGTGAATGAAAAAACCCTCCAGCATGGCCGCGACCAAGGTTCCCGAATAATCAGAAAAGGCATCAGTGGATACCACCAAGACGACCCGTCAGCAGCGCAGGGTCTCGTTCAGTCGGTTTCCTGTGGACTGCTAGTGCTGGGAGCTGCGATGGCGCAACTCTGCGAGTGATAAGTGTTTGAGGGGAGAGAGGAGCGAGGGGGCGTTATGAACGGATTGGGAGTTATACCAAAACGTAGCTTTCATTGGAAGACACATGCAGTAAAATGTAGTAAAATGTAGCTCTCTCTCTCTCTCTCTCTCTCTCCTCTCTCTCTCTCTCTCTCTCTCTCTCTCTCGTTCCAAAATATCCACAACTGAATTGAGATTATGAGAAAAGGAACAAAAATAATAAAAAAAGCCTCTTAGCCAGACTAGAAGACTAGACATGTACAATATAACAGTTGTTGCTAAGTAAACATATACATAGATATGTATATGTCTGTCTGTCTGCGTGTCCGTGTGTGTGTGTGTGTGTGTGTGTGTGTGTGTGTGTGTGTGTGTGTGTGGGTGTGTGTGTGTGTGTTTGTGCGTGCGTGCGTGCGTGCGTGAGTGTGTGTGTGTGTGTGTGTGTGTGTGTGTGTGTGTGTGTGTGTGTGTGTGTGTGTGTGTGCGTGCGTGCGTGCGTGCGTGCGTGAGTGTGCGTGTGCGCGTGTGTGTGTGTGTGTGTGCGAGCGCGCGCGCACGCCTGTATGTTTGCACGCACGCTGGCATGCGCTTATATATTGCACAGCTTAGTTAAAGTTTGGGATAAATGAGCACACTGCCGGAGAGATTTTTAGCTCCTCGCGGCGGAAAGCTGATTCGATGTTTTCACGGTGTTCCTGCCAACCGAAAGCGTTTAACTCTCTAACGGGGTAGGGGAAGCTACTCGACACCAGCGGCCTATTAATCTCTCTCTCTCTCTCTCTCTCTCTCTCTCTCTCTCTCTCTCTCTCTAAAAACAGTAGTATTTGTATTTCTCTACCCTCCTCTCGCTCGCTCGCCCGCTCTCTAGTACCCACAACAGAACAAAGATTCAGAGATCAGAAACGAGAAAATCTGACAGCCAGACTACAGAGCTGCGTATGTGCTAGATGACAGTCGTTGCTAAGTAATCATACACATAATTCTTTTTGTGTGTACCTTTCTGTCAGTCAGTCAGTCTGTGTGTCTGTCTCTCTCTGTCTCTGTCTGTCTGTCTGTCTCTGTCTTTCTCTCTCTCTCACTCCCCCCCCCCCCCCCCCCATCCACCCCCGGTCTTTCTCTCTGTATGTGTGTGCGCGCGCGCCCGCGTTCGCGTACAGGTTTGTTAGAGTTTGGGATAAATGAGCACGCTGCCAGAGAGATTTTCAGCTCCACGTGGCGGAATTTGATTGGCTGTTTCCATGGCGTTCCTGCCAACCGAAAGCGGCTTACGGCAACCGTCCACTCTTTTTGTAACTGGGCAGAGGAGGCAACTCGACTCTAACGATCGAATACATTTCTCCGTCCGTCCGTCCGTCCGTCCGTCTGTCTGTCTGTCCGTCCGTCCGTCCGTCCGTCCGTCCGTCTGTCTGTCTGTC
>JADBJO010002257.1:162500-180000 GCA_016801955.1 Conus betulinus
CATACAGACATACACGCACAGCGCGACGCGCGCGCGCGCGCGCACACACGCCATTGTTTACAGTTTCCACCCTTCTCCAGGAAGGCGTCGTGAAACTGCTCATGAAACTTCCACCTGATCGGCTGCCGTTATCGCGCACGCGCAGACAGGGAAGGATGCTGGTGGTGGACCAGGTGGTGACAGTGGTGGTGGATGGGAACGGGAAAGGTTTGGACGCTGTAAAGTTTTTTTTGTTAAGCTCATAGTCCAACCGACCACGCAGGGCCTTTTCAGGGCTGTCAATGTCATACGGACAGAAAAGGTGACATCTGAAAAAAGCACACAGACAATACAAATAATGACGACACGGTAGCTAAACTGTTGATATTCCGCTTCATTTCTGGGTCCTACATTACACAAAAATGTAAAATTGAAAATACTGCAGTGGCAAAAAGCATTGACAAATCATCAGTTGGTGCCGATTGCAGGGGTTGAATTCCAACCACATCACTGCCAGATTACCATTTGAAAGTTAAAAAACGCCGTAACTTATAAGAAGACAGATAGAAGTATAAATATTTCATGCAACTAAAAACAGGCTAAATGCTACAAAACAATTTTTAAAAAAAGGACGATCATACACAGACGTTTTTAAAAAAAGGCAGAACAAAAACAGTGGCAGAAAAATGGCAAAGAAGTCTGAAAGCCCTGCACCCTCCTCCCCCTTCCCCCCTCCTTCGAGCATCTATGGAAGCTAGGAAGGGATATGGGAAAGGGGATATGACTGTTAATAGTTAAAAAAAAAGATTATAATGACTAATTGCTTATTCTATAATGAATATAGCCCAGTTCATTTGTAACCTCTCAACAGTTGGGCAAATTCTCAGAAACAAGATCTAAGTGGAGAAAGGATAGAGAAGGAGGGAGAGAGAGAGAGAGACAGAGAGAGAGACAGAGAGAGAGAGAGACAGACAGACAGACAGATAGACAGAGACAGAGAGAAAGAGAAGAGATAGATAGAGACAGACAGAGACAGACAGAGAGACAGAGATGGAGAGAGTAAGGCAGAGAGTGAGAAAGAGGGGGGGGGGGGGGGGGGGGGGGGGGGGGGGGGGGGGAGGGGATTCACACACACACACACACACACACACACACACACACACACACACAGAGAGCAAGCATGCTAGTGATCGAGTGAGAGAGAGAGAGTGAGTAAGAGAGAGAGAGAGAGAGAGAGAGAGGCAGACAGACAAACAGACAGAGACAGAGAGACAAAGAGAAAGAGAGAGAGAGACGCGCGGCAGAGGGAAGGCTGTAGAACAGCAGAAGGAAGGAGGACAGAGGTTAAAATAAAGAGGAGAGAGGTGAAGGGGATGGAAGACTGAAAGGGAAAGGGGGGGGGGGGGGGGGGGCAGTAAAGGAAAGCTGGAGACAGACGGGCAAGAAGAGCGGTACCCATGCTGCCTGATGAGTGCCGACGTAGGCGGGGGAAAGAGAGGTATGGTGTGACGGAGTCGGAGTGTCCGGAAATAGCGGGTAGCCAGCTGGACTGTCCTGATGTTGACAGTCTTCAAACACACACACACACACACACACACACACACACACACACACACACACACACACACACACACACACACACACACACACACACACACACACATAGAGCAAGCAAATGAGAGAGAAGACAGACAGGCAGGCAGACAGAGAGACAGAGACAGATGGAAAGAGAGGAGAGAGAGAGATAGGAGACAGGAGAGAGAGAGAGAGAGAGAGAGAGAGAGAGAGAGAGAGAGAGAGAGAGAGAGAGAGAGAGAGAGAGAGAAGGTGAATCTTTGATGTCCGGGGGTGAGAAACCCAATAGGTCAAGTGATAGACAAACCCTGCATTGTTGGATCTCAAACACACAACCACCTCTCCCTCCCTCCCTTTTTTTTGTTTCCACATCTCTTCCCACTTTCTCCCCTCTCTCTTTTATTTTCAGTCAGAAGATTGAAGAGCTAGGGTGGGTGGTGGTGTAAGTTGACTGGGGTGTGCACGTATTGTTGGCAGACTCGTGAGTGTATGAATAATTTCTTCCAGCAAAGGGGATGTCACTGTCTTGAAACCCCCATTGACTGAATGCTCCACAACCCCCCCCCCCCTCTCTCTCTCTCTCTCTCTCTCTCTCTCTCACGTCCTCACGTTCCTACAGACCACATTTATTTACATTTTCTGTTATTTCTTAATTCATTGATTTGTTCCAGCATATTTGGTCATTCCTACCATGGCAATGGTCACTGGTGTAATCGGTTTCCCATTCCCATACACGATACAACAACAGTCTGTGATGACTAACCATAAATGTCTAAGATTCTATTTTCATCTCTTTTTTTTTCTCTCTTTTTTTTTTGGGTGTTGGGATTGTGCGGGTCTCATCTTCTATGCCCCCTGTGGAGCGACTCCCACACACTGCTCATTCCTGCTTCCCCATGCATAACCTCCCAGCCCCAGCAGCAGCAGCAGCAGCAGCAGTCCACTGGGCGGTGTCAAGTCACTACTAGGCAACCTACCAGAGGAGACACTGCCCTTCATTTCAGTGGTGTTCAGTGATGCCTGTCACGATCTAAAATATGCAGGGCACCACGTAACTTCGCCTCCATACTGACGGCAGTTAATTGCTATGTCCTGATGTGTATACGAGCAAGCGGTCCCATCTTCAGGGGACCACCGGGCCTACCAAACAAGTCCTGATGCAAGGACTACTATCAATTCACCACGAACGTGCGCAAGGAGATGACATCAAACATGAGATCACCTTGACAGCATATAGGGCTAAGAAGTAGTTATTTAGAAAAAAAAAAACCCTGATCAATCAGAATGAGGATGATGATGATGATGCAATGGAGTTCCACTTTGTTCCGAGACCGCACGAACAGGGCTGTACTGGTTGGTAATACTGATTGATCGGAAAAATAATCATAATGGGCAGCTAAAGTGACCACCTGCAGGAATCACGGATCACATCCCACCATGGCAATGACAGTTCCAAGCCACTGGACAAGATCTGATGATTTGAGGGACTGGCAAAGAGCAAAGGGTTTTCTAAGGACTTCACAACTCAGCTGGCAGAACTGACTCTATACCTGCACTTGCTAGGAAGGCTGGAACACATTCTGTGCAGAACAGTCCAGGTGAAAGGTCAAAGATGTCACGTGTTGTCACGATGGCTCAGAGGTAGACTACTGTGTTTGCGGACATAAGACATTATTTCAAATCCCTCTGACGCAAAGCACAAAAACTGCAATTCTGGTGAGGTCAGTGTAATGTTAGATAAGTCCACTCTCCTGGGATGGTTGTCTACCCTGTCGCTTGCGGAGGGATATGAACATCATACATGAATCCATAGTACAGTTCCCAGCCTAGGCTGGCGCACTTGCCTCTGAAAAACTGACTGACGTCATGACCATGTGGAGTTACTGCGCTTGATGCCAGGAGATCTGCCATAAAGTTTGCCCTGAAGTGCACGAGTTTCTGCTGAGCCAGAAATTTCACAAGTTTTATGTCGTTGAATGCAACAGGGAGAACTATAATGTGTTGGGCTTCATCCTTTTCGAGGGTACAGTGCTTTGCTGTCGATTGCACGCGCTGTTTTATGCACAGATCAACCATTGAGAAGTACCGATGTTTTGCTGATGGAAGTAGAATCCAGGACACTATTCTTCCATTCATTGCTTGAGTTTGAAGCTGTGTTTTGTGAGCTAGGACATCAGATGAATGCGAAGGAAAGCAGACAAGCATACCACACAGCCAGATCAATATTTTTCGCCTGAATACAAGACTCACACAACACATGATAGAGAGACGTACGCGTACTGATAATTGGTGACTTTTACACGTAATCGCGGGTCACTGCGTTGCTAGACTCATCAGAGAGGAACAGAGACTGGGCCACACAGGTTTAGTATTTTACTGATGACGTCAAACGTTCGTGTGGCCATATGATGTACCAATATCCTGATGCAATGCCAAGGACTGCCAGCAACTCTAAGGATTAATGAGGACCAAGCCTGGTTTGCAAAGCACGACATAAAAAAAGACATTGCCTCCTTGTCACCATGGTTACCTAATCAGTTTTGCTGGATCGCTGAACAACATTGTTTGGTCACATCACACTTCTCTCTTTATAACACCTCAACTGCGCATTTTTGTCATACAAAATGATAAACTGTGGAACTGGCTAGGGACGTGTGTACTGTCAGAAGTCAACCAGCTCTGTGTAGACACCAGTTTGAACATCCAGAAATCATTTCACAGTCAATTTCAACACGAAAAATAAAATGAATAATACGCCTAATGACTTTTCGTTCATGAATAATGCAGGTCTGTATGCAAGTTGCCAAACATTTGCTCGGCTAAGCAGTTACAGTCGGATTTGAAGGCTTACAAAGTGGTGTCCTGCGTACTTTGAATCAGAACAGGCACCACTGGACGCCACCAGATTACCCCAGCGGCAGTGCAGTGTCTCCTGTGGTGGGGCTGGCACAAGGCGATTTTGACAGTGACCGCTCCTGTCCAATGCCAGTGCTAGGAATGTGAAGAGGCAGGCCAGAGTGTGGCTGTGAATTGGCAGACGGAAAGAACTGTGATGGAGTAAGGCCACTAGACTGGAACACGTTACTGAAATTGGCTACTCGGACGTTCACCACAAGATTATGGTGGATGATGTGTGTTTATCTGCACATGACAAATGACGACAATGAAGAAAACAAGAGCGGAAGAAGTAGTGGCAACGCTTATAGTGCAGTGTTTTGCCACAACGCCGGTTACACATAAGAATACGAGGAACTTTCATTCTTGCATTTTCCTGCCAATAAAGGCAGATGAGATCTGGCCTTTCCCGATATTTACGTTTTCAGACAGAACACTGACCTTTGAACCTGCAGTTCTCCATGCGGTGATTCTGTCGACAGGAAGGTGAGAAAATAAAATGAGGGGGATTTGCATGAATGTAGCGAGAACAAGACATAAGCACATGAATACAAAAGTCAAGTTCATTATGGGCAGAAATAAAAATGAAGGAAGAAAGGAACTGCTCGAACGCCACGCTCATACACAGTGCCTTTTTTTTAAGATTTGAAAGCTTCTTCAGATCTGTTGTACTTGCGACAATGCATCTGTGCTGTACAACATCCAGAGACTGCCCTTGCAATCGTTAATAGCAGGTGAAACTGTTTGTGCTGAAGATACGTAACTTTCAATGCCGTACATTACCACGTTTATTGTAGCGCATTTATTGTATTGGTGAGAGGGAATTGAATGTGAAAGTGTTTGATAAGGAAACTTGATTTGTTCTGGTATTGTTGCAATGGTCATTGAGACTTGTGACTCTTCTACTGTTACTAAAAAGACTTTTATCTTGTTGCCAGTGTCGACCTTTCTCTGTCCTGATCATTTCAACGAGAGTTTAGGACTAGGCCTAACTCTTGTTTACTAGCTTTCACTCCGCGTCGTGCTCACGTCGAGAACAGGAGTTTGTTTTTAGTCGGAACGTAAATACGTATGCTGCGTGTAGTCAAGTGTGTGATTCACGCTTTATGTCACGTTGTGTTTTCTGCATGCAAACAAGCCAATAAACGAAGAGACAGAGAAACGAGCAAAGAAATTAAGAAAGAAAATCAGAATACACAAAAGGACATTTTCCCCCCAATAAAGAAGTGTTACCTTACTCAGCACAGAAATGCCGAGACCCAGAAGCAAAATGAAACACCGTTAATGGTTTGTATCAGCTCTCTCCTTACGCCCCGAACAAAAAGGAGGTCAACCATTTTGAGAGAGAGAGAGAGAGAGAGAGAGAGAGAGAGAGAGAGAGAGAGAGAGAGAGAAAAAAAAAAGTCAGAGAGAGAGAGAGAGAGAGAGAAAGGGAGGAATGAGCGAGCGAGTGAGTGAGCGAGGGAGAGAGAGAGAGAGAGAGAGGGGGGGGGGGATTCTGGGGGTGGGTGGTTAAGGATCGTAAATGAGGACTTCGGGAGACTCGGCGAATGCCATACACTGGACGACAGTGATAGTTATGTATCAATGACGTCAATGATGAACTTTTCATTTCTCCTATTCATCCTTGAAGTTTTTTTTTTTTGTTCTCCATCACCACGACAAAGTAGGGTGACCTAACTCCTGATACTCTCACGATCCTAGTTCATGAGATAAAAAGCCAGCAATAAACGTCATAGTTGGGGGATGGTCTGGCCCATGCTCACAGCCATTTGCTTTGTCAGAACACTATTCAGTTCAGTGTTTTATTGACTTTTTTTCCGATTGTTTTTCCATTCACTATGACGTCACCACCAAGCACACTTTACGTACTCGACCTTGCCGTACATTTACCACAGATCAAGTGCTGGGAATATTGAATAGACAGTTGGTTGTTCCTAATACAGATGAAGAAGACCCCCAGACAGTCACGAGTAAAGAACGATAGTGAGGGCTTGACCGAATTATTCCAACGTGAAGCGTTGGGACCGTTGCCAACTTGTTATGAGAGGCTGATAAGACGCCCACTTACTACCCTACCGCGTGTGCCCCAGTGTTTTTGCGTTGAGCCAGCCAGCACTGACTGACTGTTCACTAACTCTATGTGAGGGAGCCAACTAAGACTTTAGGCAACGAACTTCACACACACGCTGTGGGCCCACTCTCGCTGGTCGAGGTTGAAGGGGGCGTGGCCAACTGACTCGTGAGAGGCGAGTATCACAGACGTCTTTCGAGTGGGTGTACAGCTGATTATATCGATCAACTGAATGACAAGGGTTCAGAGACCAACAGGCACATGAATGACTTTGTGTTCATAAAAAAAAAAAAATATATATATATATATTACTGTTGAGAGTGAAAGGGACGTGTGTGTGTGTGTGTGTGTGTGTGTGTGTGTGTGTGTTGTGTGTGTGTGTGTGTGTGTGTGTGTGTGTGTGTGTGTGTGTGTGTGTGTGTGTGTGTGTGTGTGTGTGTCCCTTTTTCTTTCTTACATGTGTACCAGTTAGGCATAAGAGTGTGTGTGTGTGTGTGTGTGTGTGTGTGTGTGTGTGTCCCTGTTCCCCTGCTATTGGAGTAGTTGTATTTGTGGCTGTTTCATGCACTTTTCTGTTGGAAATACCATACTTTCTGGTCTTCAGTTGTGAGTGGAGTATTTTTCCTCCATTGTTGAGAGTTTGTTGGCATTCTTTCTTTATTTTTTACGCTTAGAAGAAACATAACATTCTTTTTTTATTTTGCATTTTTTTTGCACTTGAAATCACTAAAAAAATTGAAATTGTTGTTGACTTACCATTACTAACATGTTATGATATAATAAAAGTACAGTGTATCTCCTCCATTTTTTACAAAAAATAGCATGAGAATTGGTTTGTTTAGTTCCAGAGATATCCGCGTTTCACATATGCTGGTATACAATAAGAGCTTTTTGAAAAATGGCTGGCGATGGAGATTTATGCAAAATAGAATGTGGAATAGAGTGTCAGAAAAGGGAAGTTACTGCTACATACCTCTCAGAAGGCAGGGGAGCTATTTTCTTTAACCGAAAGAGCCCCGGCACCCACATGGGGGCTCCGTTTATCCTTCGTTTTCTTTCTGGTGTTCCGTTTCTAATTTTGAGGCAGCCTTCGTCTTTTAACCAGGATCTTATTTCAATTAGAAGTCTTGTTTTCCTCCCTTTGAATCTATTTATGGCCCTGCGAGCCAAGACTGGATCACAGAACAAAAACAAAACAAACAAACAACAACAACAACAACACCGTGAACAGAAATGGAAATGGCAAGCTGTAAGCAAAGGCAGATAACTCCTGTCACACTTTCCACTCACTTGCAGGAAGTACACCAAACAACAATGCGCCAAGGCCTTGAATTCTGAATCGAAAGTATGTATCTTTCTTCACACACACACACACACACACACACACACACACACACACACACACACACACACACACACACACGCAGAGAGAGAGAGAGAGAGAGAGAGAGAGAGAGAGAGAGAGAGAGAGAGAGAGAGACAGACAGACAGACAGACAGACAGACAGACAGACAGAGGACGGCCAGTGCTCCTTCCCTTCAGCTATCATTCGTCGCTGCAAAGTGTACAAGTGTACATTGTCTGTGGAACGTATTTACTCTTGTGTGGCTCAACAAGTACGCTAAGCAAACCGTCGGTCACTACCTCCAAATTCAAAGGAAAAGAAGTTGGCGTCAAGACTACAATATTCTGCGCACCCATATAGTGTGGCAATTTCGGAACAATATGTCCTATTTATGGTGAAATCATGGACCCACAGACACAACGGAAAGTGGCATGTGTTGTTTTCTCATGGTAGAAAGACAAACTTCTACTAGCAATATAGCGCCAATGGGAGAGATACAGGAAGCAGAGGAAGAGAAAGAGAGTGAGAGAGAGAGAGAGGTGGGAGCAGATGTGTGTGTGTGTGTGTGTGTGTGTGTGTGTGTGTGTGTGTGTGTGAGAGAGAGAGAGAGAGAGAGAGAGAGAGAGAGAGAGAGAGAGAGAGAGAGAGAGAGAGAGAGAGTTGAAGACGTACTCTGAACAAATGGCGAAAATAACTAGTGCATTTCCCTTCCAAATATATATGAACAGCTCCTTCAAGGAAGAAGGCAAGCCTGACTTCAAAAGGTCAATTCAGCTAATTAGATTTCGTCTAAAATTCATGGCAAATTCACATTCTCTCTCTCTCTCTCTCTCTCTCCCTCTCTCTCTCTTCTGTCTCTCTCTCTGCCTCCCGCTCTCCCTCTCTCTCTCTCTCTCTCTCACACTCTCACACACACACACACACACACACACACACACACACACACACACAGAGCCTCCCTTCCTCCTCTCTCTGTCTTGAGTGTCAGTCAGTGTTTGTGTGTCTGTCTTTCTCTGTGTGTGTGGGGGTGGGGGGGGGGGGGGGGGGGGGGGGGGGGGGGCGCGTGCCCTGTGTGTTTTGAGTGCGTGTCTATGCATGAATATGCCTCACTTCCATTTATCCTAACATGGACCGAACTTCGACGATACGACCCACAAGATGGCTTTCACAGACGTTTCTGACGACAAAATAGCCGTAATCCATGCATGTATCCACCAGCGTCACACAGATGGCCGTAATCACGGACTAAACATCATCCGCCTACATCATCACACTGCGACAGGAAGTCCATTGACTGTGATACAAAAGCTCCTTTGCGGTCCAAAACTTGGCACAACTGTTCTCCAATGCTTCTTCACACCAATGCTGTCTTCACACACACACACACACACACACACACACACACACGCACACATCACACTCTAAAGTTTTCACTCTTTCTCCAGGAAGGCGTCGTGAAACTGCTCAAGATTGAAAACGACTTCCACCTGATTTGCTGCCATTATGGCGCATGCGCAGACTGGGAACGTTGCTGGTGGTGGAGGTGGCAGTGGCGGTGATGATAGTGGTGGTAGTGTTGGTAGTGGATGGGGATGGGGGTTCCAAAGTTTGGGTTTGTTTTTTTTTTTTGGTTTGTTTTTTTGGTAGTATCATGGCCCAGCCATTCAAACAGTCTTTTTTCAGACTGTAAAACTCGCACAGGAAAACAGGTTACATCCCGTAAAATCCACAGAGGACATAGAACAACAATAACGACACAGTAGCTGCATTACTGACATTCTGCTTCATTTCTTGGTTCTAGATTACACAGAAGCGTAAGTAGCTCACTGTAAAACTCTAACTGAAAACACAAAAGAAAGACCATGCTGGGCAAACGGAAAGCGCACAATGGACAACCAGCTTGCTCTTTGTACAATGTGTGTAATTGTCACTAACTAGAGGTCAGACTCTCACAAAACAGAAATAGTAGAAGACACGAAAGAAAGGCAGACATCACAAAAAAAAAAAGAGAAAAAAAAAGGAAAATGCGGAGTCAATGAGAGTGACTGGAGTACAACAACAACAACAACAAAAAAAAAGGATTTGGGGAAGTGAAAAGTGATGAATGGATAGAAGTGTGTGTGTGTGTGTGTGTGTGTGTGTGTGTGTGTGTGTGTGTGTGTGTGTGTGTGTGTGTGTGTGTGTGTGTGTGTGTGTGTGTGTGTGTGTGTGTGTGTGTGTGTGTGTGTGTGTGTGTGTGTGTGTAAGTGTGTGTGTGTGTGTGTGTGTGTGTGTGTGTGTGTGTGTGTGTGTGTGTGTGTGTGTGTGTGTGTGTGTGTGTGTGTGTGTGTGTGTGTGTGTGTGTGAGTGTGTAAGTGTGTGTGTGGGAGTGGGGGATAGGACATGGCTGTGGGGAGGAAATACGACCCAGAAGATTTCAGGAAATACGGTAAAGGGAGGATCTACAACAAATAGTTTCAGAGATCTGAGTTACAACTGAAATCAGAAAACAAGAAATTAAAAGTTCCAATGGTTTTTATCTTTGCACCATATTCCGGCAAGTTTCATTCAGTTCGGTACAGGCTTTTTTATATTTTTTTTTTTTTTTGCAGCATCTTGTTGACCAGATCCTGGATTTGCCTTTTGATCTAGAGGAGCACCACGGATCCCCACCAACATTCAATGGGTTCCTTATAGGGCCACAATCTAGGTTCCTTATAGGGCCCACATCTATCTTCCCACCAAGCTTCCCTAAAATCTGTCCCGAGGTTTTAGCATAATGTGGCTGACAGACAGACAACAGAAATGAAAAACAAAATCATCGTCATTAACAGATGTAAAAACCATTGAAAAACGTTTTAATGCAACAACAAAACACATTGAAAATACCATACTGACAAAGAGCACTTCAAGTAATCCGCCATGGGTGAATTCCAACTATCTCATTGCCAGAGTTTTGCATAATGACTAAAATTTTATAAACCCGTAAGAAGAAACCTAAAAGTAAAAAGATTTCTTGCAGTAAAAAAAAAAAAAACAGGTTTAATGCCACAAAACAGTAACAAAAAAGACGAACATATTAGTCAAGGCAGAACAAACAGAGTGACAGAAAAGACATAATCGCACAAAATGCCTGAAGGCATGGATGAAATTTGGACTCTTATTGTACTTTGACCCCCCCCCCCCTCCCCCCGGGTCTTTGGAGACAATAAGGGCATTACGTAAGAGGATATGTGTATGGATAATTCAACAAAAATTAAAATCATGATGCAAAGTTAAAATGTCTGTGATTAAAATGGTTGTATTCATTTGTAACCCAGGCAGTAGCAAACATTCCATGAGATGGGGGGGGGGGGGGGGGGCGAGGGGGGAGGGAGGGAAGAGGGCGAGATGGAGAGAGAGGGAGAGAGGAGGAGAGAGGGAGAGAGAGCGGAGAGGACGGGCGAGAGGAGGGAGAGGAGATGGGAGAGAGGAGAGAAGAGAGAGAGGAGCTCGGAGAGAGAAGAGTGGGAGAGTGGGGAAGGAGCGAGGGAGAGAAGGAGGAGAGGAGGAGAGAGAGGAGGGTGAGGAGGGAGAGAGTGAGAGGGAGAGAGAGAGGAGGAAAAGGAGAGGAGAGAGAGAGGTGGGGAGACGGAAGAGGGAGAAGAGAGGAGGGGGAGGAGCCGGAGAGAAGAGAGGAAAAGGAGGGGAAGAGAACGTTGGGGGGGAGGGGAGGGGGGCGGCAAAGAGAGAGAGAGAGAGAGAGAGAGAGAGAGAGAGAGAGAATGAGAGAGACGGAGAGAGGACGAGAGAGAGAGAGAGAAACAGGACGGACGGAGAGAGATGGGGTAGTTTTGGGGAGGGGGGGGGGGGAGGGAAGCAGGGTTTGTGCATGTCGGAGGGAGGGCCACAGACTCGGTGTAGGTAAGAGGAGAGAGGGGAGGGCCAAAGAGGGGAGGGGGTAATGGGGAGGGTAAAGAAGGGGATGGGGGTTGGGGGTGGGTTGGGGGTAGGGAGAAGTTTCAGTCGAGCCAGCAAGAAGAGCGGTGCCCACGTTGATGATGAGCGCAGACGTAGGCGGGAGGGGGAGAGAGGGTATGGAGGGGGGGGAGGAGGTCAGAGTGTCCGGAAATAGCGGGTAGCCAGCAGGACTGTCCTTGATGTTGACAGTCGTTTTTTTTCAACCAACACACACACACCACCACACACACACACACACACACACACACACACACACACACACAATACAGACAAGAGAGAGAGATGAGAGAGAGAGAGAGAGAGTGAGACGAGACTTGAGACGAGCCGGGACACACACACCACACACCACAACACACACACACACACAACACACACACACACACACACACACACACACATGCACAGCAAGCGACTAGAGAGAGAGAGAGAGAGAGAGGAGAGAGAGAGGAGAGAGAGGAGAGACAGAGACGGGGGGGGGAGGGGTGAGAGAGAGAGAGGAGAGAGTCGGAGAGGAGAGAGGGGTTTGGGGAGAGGAGGGAGAGAGAGGGGAGGGAGAGACGAGGAGAGAGGGAGAGAGAGGATTGGAGGGAACTGAGGAGGCGAGGAAGAGAGAACGGAGGGGGGGGGGGGAGGGAAACGGGGTGAAGTCTTAAGAGCCCACAGAGGGAGAGGAATCCAATAGGTTAACTGAGGGCCAAGGGGGGGGGGGGATTGCATTGTGCGATCGTAACGCCCCCCCCCCCCCCCCCCCCCCCCCCATCGTAACCCCCCCCCCCCCACCACCACCCACCCCTAAACCCCCCCCCCCCCCCCCCCCCCCCCCCCCCCCCCCCCCCCCCCCCCCCCCCCCCCCCCCCACACACACAACACACACACTTTCCCTCTCGCATCGCTCATCCATTTTCGCTTCTTTTTAATCAGAAAGACGAAGAGTGAGGAGGGGTAGCTGTGTAGACTGATTCACGTGCACATGTGATGTAGACAGACCTAGGAGAGTATGATTCAGGTGCTTCTACCACTGGGGTGGACGGTCTTGAAATCCTTTGGTCTNCCCCCCCAAACCCCCCCCCCCCCCCCCCCCCCCCCCCCCCACACACACACACCCACACGTTTCCCTTCCGAATAGCCCATCCCATATTGTCTCTTTCTTAAATATCATCGACAACCTTCGACTTTCAAATTCAGCTAGCTCTTGTCCTCAATAGGTCTCACGATAAACGAAATTTCTCTTCGTACCTGTTCAATGCATTTAAGCTAAGACAACTGGTAACATCATAGAGATATGTACTTCATTTGTTTCGTTTCCTTTCTGCTTTGATTATGGGTATTTATTACAGAATTTTACTCTTTGTATTCATGCTCTTTTTTTTAAAAAATTTTATGATGACTGCTTATATTTTTTTCACACACACCTTCATAAGGGGCCATGGCCTATTATGAATAACATTTCCGAGTTCCCCCCCCCCCCCCCCCCCCTCTCTCTCTCCCTCTCCTTCCTTCACAATCCTTGCCGACTATATTGTTTATATCTTTTGTTATTTCTTCATTCGTCAGTGTGTTCCAACCTCTTCTGTAATCCCCACGAGAGGAATAATAATTATAATCGTTTGTGTCATTCCAGTGCACGACAAAAACGAACAACAGTCTGTAATAACTAACTTGTCATTCTGTGAACTACGTTACATCAACATTTTACTTTTAATCCCTGGATATTGTATCTTTCCTTTTTCATTTTGTTTTTCCTTTCTTTTATTTATCTACTTAATTTATCATTCTTCCTTTCTTTCCTTCTTTCTTTCTCTGTCTTCCATATCCCAGACGAATTACTCCTATGTCACTCGCTCCTGCTTCCTCACACCCGGCCCCTGGGCACACAGCATCAGCGCCAATATGCCCTGGGGAGCCATCAGTATCAACTCATCACACAGCAACCTACCAGGGGAGTCAGGACATCACCTGCTAAGCTCCCATACTGATCGCAGTAAGTGCAAGAAATGGAGCCAGCGTGAGGCAGCGACCCGTTCTTGGAGGCACTACTACCAGGTCCACCCAACGACAGTGCTGATACCAGCGATTCTGATCAACTCACCACGCATGAGGACGTGGAGATGAAATCATACGTGAAGTAACCACGAGAGCGTACAGAGATATACAATATGTGACAACAAAGTGATCACCGAGAAGGGGAACGATGAAGATGATGCAGTGGACTTCCGCTCTGATCGGAGACCACGTAACATCGCTGTCATTTGCAATCTGCTTTATCTGAGACTGAGAAGATAGTATTGGCTGCCTGGAAAGCATGGAAATACGGTGAAAGCGACCAGTAATGGTAACCACGGACCACAGGACAGCATGGTAAAGATGGCACGAAGCCAGTGTCACCGGCACCGAACAAAGTCTGATGATGGAGGCCCCCAGCGAAGTGAAATGGGCCCCACACTTCAACTGGCGAAAACACACACACACACACACACACACACACACACACACACACACACACACACACACACACACACACACACACACACACACACACACACACACACACACACACACACACACACACACACACACACACATACACACACACACACACACACCTCTGTGCTGTCACTCCTTAGTGTTTTCAGAGCACATCCTGGTGCTGAACAACAATTCAGGTGAAAATGCAAAGTGAAGCAGAGTGGTGGATTGCTTCAGTGGTACAGCACGGAGTTGGCAGTGAACAGACTTTGCAAGTTCAAACACAAACGATATTGGTGGCGTCATTATAATGTTAGACCGGTCCACTCTCTGTTGCAGTCAACAGAGACGGCATACGAACGTTATATCGGAATCCGTAGCAACCTAGTGGCGTATTCAGTGAACAGCAACAAAGCTGTAGCATGAGCGAGCACACGAACAGGGGTACAGTTCCCAGCTTAGGTTCGCGCACTCGCCTCTGAATAAACCGACTGACGTCATGATTGTGCGGAGTTACTCGTTGCTTGATGTCAAGAGACCTATCATAAAGTTTGCTTTCAGGTTTATGAGTTTCTGCTGAGTGGGAAATTTCACAATCTTTATTTCGTTGAATGTACCAGGAATATAATGTGTTGGGCCCATAATCCTTCTTGTGGGCGCAGAGCATTGCTGTCGATTTCACTTTTGTTTTACGCACAAATCTACCATTTGAGAAGTATTGATTTTTGCTGATGGGAGTAGAATCCACGACACCACACTTCCTTTTATCTCTTGAGTCTGAAGCTCTGTTTGTGAGCTAGCGCATCCGTTGAACGCAAAGGAAAGCAGGAAAGCGTCGGGTCAGTATTTTCCCGCCTGAACGCCAGATTCATACGAATATTATGAACGGTGACTCGTGCACATAGAATCTTTGATGACTCAAGTGCACATAATCGCGGGTCATTGTGCTGCCAGACTCATCACCGATGAACGGAGATTGGGCCACAGAGATGTACTACATAACCGATGACGTCAAACATTCGTGTGGCCATATGATGTACTAATTTCGTGATGAACACCAGTGATTGCCCCCAAACTCTGAGCGGTTTAATGAGCACCGAGATGGGTTTGCAAAGAACGACATTAAAAAGAAATGATCCTGCCTCCTGTCACCATGGTTACCTTATCAGCTTCACTGGGTTGGCGGCTGAAGAACAGTCTGATCAAAACGTTGTTCTCTCTGCTGCGCGACTTAATGTGATTTTTTGTCAAACGTATCAACTGTAAAAAACCAGCGTGTGAATCATTTACTGCCAGAAATCAACCACTTCATGTTAGAAGCCGATTTGATCATCCGGAACTTATTGCAACAGCAGTTTCCCACATTTTGCACTGCAGGTGTGAAATGAATAATACGTCTAAGGACTTTCGTCCATCAGTATTAATGATAAGAATGATATCAATGATAATGATAGTAGTAGTAGTAGTAGTAGTAGCAGCAGCAGTAGTAGTATGATCATAATAATTCTTTAAAAAAATATATGGAAGTCCGCAAAACAACAGGGACAAACAAACACATGACGAAACACGACGCGTTTTGACCTGTTAGGTCTTCTTCAGGCAAGACGAACAACATTCAGGACAATGAAAATGAAGAAAGAACAATCATTTACTTTAGAACCAACTCGGCACAAGATGGGCATTGTTTGTCCCTGTTGTTTAGCGGACTTATTAATAATTCTTTTTCATTCAAATTTTTTTTCAATTTCAGCCTGCAGCGACCTCACTTTGAAACTAAATAATATAACGGTAATGATGGTGATAATAATAATAATAATGATGATGATGATGATGATGATTTTAATGATAGAAGATATGTAAGTTGCTGGACAGCTAACGACCCCAAGCAGTTATTCTCGTATTACGGGGGTCAATATTGGTGTCTTGCGCACGCTGGATGAGAACAGCTACCACTGAACACCACTGCATTACCTGGGCAGCTAAGCGCCAGCGTCTGCTCTGGTGGGTTGACACATGACAGTCTCGATACTGAGTGCTCCTGTGGATTGCTAGTGCTGGGGGCGTGAAGCGGCAAGCCAGGGTGTGGCTGTGGTCGGGCAGCCGGGAAGAACGGCGTGGGAGAACTAATGCCACTAAAGTGGAACCAATGACAGACTGCTAGGACTGGCTACTCGGACGTTTTACTGCCAGATTATGTTGTGTGTTTATGTGCACACGATAAACGACCAACAAGACAGCAGACGCTGCTGAGGCGAGGCTTGTATTAGTATTTTCTTGTCACAAAGCTTGCTGCACACAGGGATGCGAGGAATCTTCGTTTTTCTATCTTCCTGCCAAGGAATACAGATGAGATCTGATCTTTGCTGATGTTTGTGTTTTGAGGGACAGAACACAGAAATTCAAACCTAAGGATCAACGTAGAACACAGAAATTCAAACCGAAAGACCAACGTAGACTGATATAGTCGACAGGAAGGTCGGGAAAATAAAAGGAGGGGCTTTCATGAATGCAGCAAATAAGGCAGTATATATACATACACAAATCAAGTTCATTTTGAGCAAAATGAAAAAGAAAGAAAGAAAGAAAGGAATTGCCCGAATGCCCCACTGACACACCCTGCCTTTTTTTTTTTTTTTTTTTTCAAATCTCACAGCTTTTTCAGATCTGTGGACGTTGTGACACTGCATCTCCACTTCACACAAATTCAGAAACTGCCTTATAAACGGTCGCTAACGCGGAAACTGCATTGAAAAAAGTACCCGCGCTTTAGTGTTGTTGAAGGAGAGCCTCGCTCCACCCTCCAATCCCACCCTACCCCCCACGCACATACCCACTAATCACCACCCACCCCCCCCCCACCCACCCCCACACAAGCTTCTCTAACATCCTATTTGCCACTGCTTATTGTTATCCTATTTTTCTATTTCATCAGTGTGTGAGTTATTTTCCGGCACGCACACAAACGCTCTCTCTCTCTCTCTCTCTCTCTCTCTCTCTCTCTCACTACACACACACACACACACACACACACACACACACACACACACACACACACACACACACGTCCTGAGTAGTGGGTAACCTGGAATTTTAAGTTTGAAAATGAATATATATATATATATATATATATATATATATATATATATATCCCTAAAATGTATTCGATTTCCATGTCGGCATCCTCTGATTTATTTAACAAGCACTTTCATAATTATGTAAAATAAATG
>JADBJO010002257.1:187500-197500 GCA_016801955.1 Conus betulinus
GGAAGTGTGTGTGTGTGTGTGTGTGTGGGGGGGGGGGGGGGGGGGGGGGGTGTTGTAATATGGAATGGATGAGTTTCACGTCCTCACAGCCTGAGTTCTTAGGGACAAGTTCGTCGCCGTAGCACGCTGCAGCATGGAGTCGTTTGTCTCAGCAAGACTTGGAACGCTGACAGGTGGTGGTGGTAATTGGTGTTTTGTGGTCGGGAGGAGAGACGCGGGGTAGACGGCGTCGTCAGGCAGGAGCCTGGGTGAAGCTGTTCTTTTGCAGAGGGTCGGTGTTTTCATTCTTCATGGGTGGTCGTGATGATGGAATCGTTAGGACCACTGGGCGGGTCGTCTGCGGAATCAGCGATAGTTAGAAATGGTACACACCGTCCAGAACACACACTAACTGTCCATTCTGCTTGTGTCTAGTTGGTGAGTTATGGTTTTTTTTTTTTGGCTCTCTGTAAATGCTTTTTGTTGTTATTATTTTTACTATTTTTTTTTTGACGTTTTCATCTGGGAATGAAAAATCATGGGGATATGTCTGGCGTTCTCGGCACGACCTAGTCTTCACCGCCTTAAGGATGTCGGTAGTTTCACTACCGCGTTTTTTTTTTTTTTTTTTTTTTTTTTTTCAGGATGAAATCTTTGCTGATCGTCACTTTTTTTCAGAATGTAATTTGTTTCAGGATGTAACCTTTTCAGGATGTAACCTTTTTCGGGATGTCATTTTTTTCAGGATGTGTCCTTTTTTCAGGATGTCATTTCTTCAGGAAGTAATCCTTTTCAGAATATAATGTTTTCTGGATGTTAACTTTTCAGGTTGCTGTTTTTCAGAATGCAGTCCTTTTTCAGAGTGTAACGCTTTTTTTCAGGATCTAACCTTTTTTTCTTCAGGATGCGACCCTTTAAACTCTATAAGAGTTCGACATTCTTGAAAAGACTCCATGTGGGTCGGTTAGGCTACGACAATACAAACGGTAAATTATCGTTTTCCATAGTATTTGAAGTGGCTGTCCACGTTCAACCATAATGTAACTAACGACCTCACGCATGGCTGATCAGCCCTGAGGTAGGAGCACCAAGCACTCAGCATCACTTTGGAAGTTGGTGTCGAACAACACGGAAATTGGTCACTTCACTGTCCATTTTCATGTGTTGTGTCGTTCAGGTGGGTAATGTTGTGGTAGGGGAAAAAGTCCTCTTTGTGACAGTTCTTCTGGGATGGCTTTTCCACCTCTGCCGTGTCTGCTGCTCTCTGCATATGGACGGGCGTTAAACGTGAGTGCAGCTAACCTGACCTCTCCGTGACCGGCACGTTAATTGGTGGGAACGGTCAGTTACTTGTCAGACATTACAAGGTCGATTCTCAACCACAATGAGATTAACGTAAACCCCAAATGTGCAATGCAAAGTACGGAGCTCCCCATCAGCACACACATCAGAAAAGAAAAACAATAGCTCTGTCTCTAGTTTGCTATTTCAACAGGCAAAGCTTCCTCTTCTCCACAGATTCTACGGACCAACTCCAGAAAAATTATCAAACAGCAGGGAGGAAAACGGGGGTGGGGAGGGAAGGGAGGGAGGAAGGTGGAATGGGAGGGAGGGATATGGGGATGATAAATCTTTGCAAATTCTCCCGCTCTTCTCCTCCCCCCCCCCCCCCCTACTACCCCGCAAGATTCTTCCCTCCCCATTCTTCTCCTTCCCCCTTATCCCCTTTCAGTCTTCCCCCATTGATGTTTCTTGTTTGGGCGCAAGGTTAAGACGTTCTTTCGTTTGATCTCTCTCTCTCTCTCTCTCTCTCTCTCTCTCTCTCTCTCTCTCTCTCTCTCTCTCTCTCTCTCTCTCTCAACTTTTCAACATCATTGCTATAAAATATTATAACCTGTATAGTTTGCTATCCTCTGACGATAATAGGATAACATCTCTGCTGGCTATGTATGTTGCACAGGCATCTAATGTCTGGAGAAAGAAATGTTCGGTAAAAACTACTATTATTTGAGGGGTTTTTTCACGTACCTTATGCAACTTGATGGTCTTATATAAAATGTTTTCGTTCTCTTTACTATCCTGAGTGATAATGAAATAGACGTTCATGATTTATGTGGTCCAAAGGAATGCTGCTTACGACACCGAATCGCCTAGCAGACATGACAGCACAGAACACACAGAACAAACAAGGAAACATTCCCAATAAAAGGATGCTCCAAGCTTGCCCATATACCCTGTACCAAACACATCTACACAGCAACAAGAACTGGATAAATGAACAAAGTATTTGATATATAATCAACTTTATTCAAAACTGGCACATCCTTTTAAAACTTGAATATAGTATCAATATTAACGTAACCAGTTACAATTTTTTGTTTCTTTGAATTATATTTTTTCGGCGCTGCAAATATCTGTGTATACCTCCTTGACATAAAGGCTGTATGTAGGCCATTGTCGATAAAAATGTATTTGAAGCGTCTGAAGCCTCTCTCTCTTTCTGCTTCTCTCTCTCTCCTACTCTCTCTCTCTCTCTCTCTCTCTCTCTCTCTCTCTCTCTCCTTTCCCTCTCTGTTCTGTCTCTCTGTCTCCATCTCTCTCTCTGATTCTCTGTCTCTGTTTTTTTTTTTCTCTCTCTCTTCTCTCTCTGTCTCTCTGTTTCTCTCTCTCTCTCTCTCTCTCCGCCACAAATCTCTTCAGGAACCCTCTGAACAGTTTATTCGCGCACGCACAGAGAACAGACTTGCATTTAAGTTTAAAGTTCAAAGTTAATGACCTGGAGATTTCATTATGCCGTCCAACGCATCAGAAAGAATGTCATTGTGTCGGCTTACTTCATCAGGTTTCACTACGGTTTTTCTTTTCTTTTTTTTTTTTTTTTCATCGATCTCACTCTGTCTATTAGACACAGACGCACAACCTATGGGGCCCTCAGAGTTCTGCAGCAGACTGGCCCATGGCATTAGCAAACAGAGTTCTACGCTGCTGAGAATCGCGCTGGACATCTTCAAAACCATGTGGGTGTGCCTTGGAGCGGCGTTTGCACTACGGGGCTTGTAGAGCAGAACTTCTTAATTGTGAGTTCAAATCAGTCGTGGGGTCGGGGGGGGGGGGGGGGGGGGGGGGGGGGGGGGGAGAGAGAGAGAGAGAGAGAGAGAGAGAGAGAGAGAGACAGAGAGAGACAGACAGACAGACAGAGAAATACAGTGAGAGAGACAGACAGACAAAACACACACACACACACACACACACACACACACACACACAAACACACACACACACAAAACACACACAGAGTCAGAGACAGACAGACACAAAGACAGACAGACAGACACAAAGACAGACAGACACAAAGACTCTCACAGAGAGAGAGAGAGAGAGAGAGAGAGAGAGAGAGAGATTTTCGCTCTTTACAGTCTGCTACTTAATGGACAATGACGGCCTGCTCCGTTAAAGACCACCGGGACGCTGGAAGAAGCAAGGGGTGGGAGAAGGTGGGAAGGGGGGGGGGAGGGGGGCCGGAGGGGGGGGAGAAAGGTGGGAGATGGAGGGTTGTGTGTGCCTGCCTGACTTCTGGAATTGTTCCGGCACATCACTAACAGCTTGCACTGAAAGAGGATTTTGTGTAACTGTGTACCCGGGGGATGGGGGGTGGGGTGGGGTGAAGACCGAGAACGAACGAGAGAGAGAGAGAGACAGAGAGAGAGAGAGAGAGAGAGAGAGAGAGGAGAAGAGAGAGGGAGAAAGAGAAAAGAGAGAGAAGAGAGAGAGAGAGAGAGAGAGAGAGAGAGAGAGAGAGAGAGAGAGAGAGAGAGAGAGAAGCATTTCATGCTGTTTATAAAAAGGGGGTGGGTGAATGGAGGGGTGGAGGGGGAAGAGAAAAAAAATGACTCCGACCCCCATTTTTCTTTGCATTCAGGAACTCAAAGCCCCCCCCCCCCCCCCCCCCCCTTCCTACCCACTTTCTCTTCCCCTGCCCACCTTTTTTCCCCCCTTCCGCGCTTACGTTCTCTCGTTTGCGACCATTAGTGAGTTTTTTTAAAACATGGCATTCCTGGAGCGTGACAGACAGACGACCCCGCTGCCAGAGTCCCCACTGTTGACGAGGAGTAGCGCGCGGCGTTGTGGGGCTCTTCCTGCCTTTTCCTCACCCAGTGCACGTGCTACATTTGCATTCTGTCGCCCTGGATAACTCCAATGTCCACCACAGACCTCTCTGTGTGTGAACTGAAAGCTTCGCCATGGGGGCGGGTTGGTGGAACGTTGGAGGGGGGGCCTACGTGGTACATTTGCTGTGACATTTTAGGTCGAACTGAGTTGTGTTCGCGCGACCCTTTCCTACTGATGCATTTAGGATCCGGACGGCATGGGGCGGGGAGGGAGGGGGGAGGGGGTGAGGAAACTATGCAGCGCAGCCAGTTCTATGTAGCCGTTGTCTTCCTGCTCACCAACGGGGGATGGGGCTTGGGGGGGTGGGGGGGGGGGGGGGGGGGGGGGGAGAGAGAGAGAGAGAGAGAGAGAGAGAGAGAGAGATGCATATGCAGATGTTTATTCCAAAAGGCCATACCCCCTTAGAAGGGCGTACATTAATAAGAAACCGCGCAATTCATTAATGTACATTCGTTTAACAAGCTTGACACAACATTTACTGTCTTGACACATCATTTCCCATTCTGAATGCTTTATACAAATACAGAGCGAATTGTTTGATGGTCGTTTCATTCGATGATGCCATTAACACAATAAGTTTGAAGAAACAAGATTTCTCAGGTACTTAGGCGGAATCAACTGCTGTCTAACAGTTTGTAGTTCAGGGCAAGACAGAACAAAATGAACTTCATGTTCACATCTTCATGACAGAGCGGACATGTAAAATTACAATCATTCAAAGGTCTGTAACGGTTAGAATGTATACATATATCCGATACTCAAGTCTGAATTTTGTCACAATATATTTAACATGTCTGTTAATCTGCATAGACAAATACTTTGGAATAAGATATGCAGGGTTTAATACTCTATAAATATCAAATCTGTGACTGTCTTCAACACGGGATTTCCATCTCTGCCAGTTACAATCGATTAATCGTAGCCGAAACATACGACGAAAACTATTTATGTCATCTACACCCTGATTCTCCCACACAAAGCCAAAACCAAATTCGTACAATTTCAACCTTTTTTGTGGGCATCAGTTATCGGATCAATGGAGCACCTAAGGCGGTGTTTTTTCCCCCCCTGGGGCCAAAATCCACACTCTTCATTTTTTGGTGCTTCACACAGTCCTCTTCATCTGAAAAAAAAAAAACGAACGACACTCCCCCCCCCCCCCCCCCCCCCCCCCCCCCCCCCCCCCCCCCCCCCAAATTTCCACAACTAAGTTTTTGTTTTGTTTTGTTGTTTTCTTTTCTTTCCCAACCAGTCTCTTACACACCATGGATAGTCTGTATGTTCTCTTACAAATGGACATAGTTTTTTTTTTTTTTTTTGCAGATTTTAGTGTTTTGGCGTTTGATACAAAGTGTCTGGGTTTGCTGATGTTCTGATGTGTGGTGAACTGGCACACTCACTCTGATAATGTGTTGCATATATATATATATATATATATATATATATATATAATATAAGATGAAAAACAAAAGTGTGCTCAGTATTTCTGATGCAAGAAAAACTGTGCTCAGTATCACGATGAAAGAAAATTGTGCTTAGTATTGTACTGAAAGAAGCGTATGCTCAGTATTCTGATGAAAGAAAACTGTGCTCAGTATTCCACTAGACTGAAAAGACAGTGTGCTCAGTGATGAAAGAAAATTGTGCTCAGTATTCCACTGAAAAGACAGTGTGCTCAGTATTCTGATGAAAGAAAACTGTGTGCTCAGTATTCCACTGAAAAGACAGTGTGCTCAGTATACTGATGAAAGAAAACTGTGCTCAGTATTCCACTGAAAAGACAGTGTGCTCAGTATTCTGATGAAAGAAAACTTGTGCTCAGTATTCCACTGAAAAGACAGTGTGCTCAGTATTCTGATGAAAGAAAATGTGCTCAGTATTCCACTGAAAAGACAATGTGCTCAGTATTCTGATGCACGAAAACTGTGCCCAGTACTCTATGGAATTAAAATAAAGTGTTCAGTATTCTGATGACAATGAAGAAAATTGTGCTCAGTTTTCTGATGGAAGATGATTGTGCTCAGACTCTTATGAAAGAATACTGTGCTCAGAATTCTGATGACAGAAGAGAGAGTGTGCTCATTATACTGGGTGGAAGATATGTGTACTCTGTATACTAAATGAGATGTTTATCCTCAGTCAACAGTTGGGGGGAGAAGTTTGTGCTGGATGTTCTGATGGCAGGAGATTGTGCTAAGACTCTGATGAAAGATGACTGTACTCAGTATTGTGATGAAATAAGATCGTGCTCAGTATTGTGATGAAAGACGATTGTGCTCAGTATTCTGATAAAAGAAGTGTGTGCTCAGTATTCTGATGAAAGAAGATTGTGCTCAGTATTCTGATGAAAGAAGATCGTGCTCGGTATTCTATGAAAGAAGATCGTGCTGGTATTCTATGAAAGAAGATCGTGCTCGGTATTCTATTAAAGAAGATCGTGCTCAGTATTCTGATGAAAGAAGACCGTGCTCAGTATTGTGATGAAAGAAGACCGTGCTCAGGTATTGTGATGAAAGAAGATCGTGCTCGGTATTCTATGAAAGAAGATCGTGCTCAGTATTGTGATGAAATAAGACCGTGCTCAGTATTGTGATGAAAGAAGATCGTGCTCAGTATTCTGATGAAATAAGACCGTGCTCAGTATTGTGATGAAAGAAGACCGTGCTCAGTATTGTGATGAAAGAAGACCGTGCTCAGTATTGTGATGAAAGAAGACCGTGCTCAGTATTGTGATGAAAGAAGATTGTGCTCAGACTCTGATGAAAGGACGCCTGTGTCTCAAAATTTCTGATGAAAAAAACAAAAAGAGAATGTGTTGAGTATTCTACTGTAAGGAGATCGTGTTCAGGGTTCTGATGCGAGGAAAGGAACTCGAGCGTCTGTCTGCAGACAGCAGACAACGTCAGGATTTTCAAACCGAACATGGTGCACGCAGACTTTAAAAGACAGGACAGACCTTAAGCTCCTTTCCACAGAGTACACATTGCGCAGGCCGACCTTCAGAAAGAAGATTGCGCTTGGAGACAGCGCGAAAGCTGGGAGGGAGAAAGAGAGGGAGAGCTGGGGCGAGGGTGAAGGGATGCTGGGGGAGGGGGGAGGGGAGGGATAGTCTGGGAGAGGAGAGAAGTCTGTGTGGTGGGGGTGGGAGTGGTGGGATGGAGAGAAAAAGGCGACAAGCCACAAAACCTGATTACACGGCCCATAAAACTTCCCCAGGGGAAGTAAGAGGCCAAGACGTCCACGTGGAGGAAAAGCTAAGATTGGTAATCCCCACACAGGGGGTGAAAAATCGTGCCACGCTGGCTCTTCAAGCGGCGAGCATGAACACTGCTTTACACAGAGGTGCCTCGCAAGGCACAGGGGCGAATGATGATGACCTAAATCCGAAAGAAAAACAGAGAGAGAGAGAGAGAGAGAGAGAGAGAGAGAGAGAGAGAGAGAGAGAGCAGCAAGCAGATCGATTCCTGTCTCCAGTGCCACAGGTCAAGCGGGAAACGTTTGTTCCACACGTTTACACACATTAATTTAAACCGCTCGCCATCACTGAGAAGCCGCTCGTCAGATTGGTAAGCAAGCGCCTGCGCGTGCGCTTGCACGCTCTCTCTCTCTCTCTCTCTCTCTCTCACACACATACACACACACACACACGCGCGCGCGCGCGCTCTCTCTCTCTCACACACACACACACACACACACACACACACACACACACACAACACACACACTCCTACATGTTAGCACACTCCTACATGTTGGCACACACACACACGCGTGCTCAACACACACACACACACACACACACACACACACACATGGACGCACGCATGCACCTATGCGTGCGCTCACACACACAGAGAAAAATGCATGCCCGCTGTAACTATGCGCTCTCTCTCTCTCTCTTACTCACACACACACACACACACACACACACACACACACACACACACGTGCACACACACACATGCACTTATGCGTGCACTCATACACGCGTGCGAAGAGTAGCAGCAACACCCACAACAGTACCCGGTGCCAAAAGTCAAACAAGAGCGTTGGGCTCGTGCGGAAGTCAAGCGCCTGCTAAGCCTTTGTGCCTGGAACCCCTTTCCCAACCCTTGTTTTGTTTCGTTTTGTTTTGCTTTCAGTAATCAACTTCTCTCTGTTTGTTGATCCATTAAGCTGCCAACCCCTGCGCGCTGTGGTATCATGGCTTGGCAGATGTGGCGCAGAGGTCATGGAATCTTAAAATTCGTTCTACACCCGTTTTGCGCCGAATATGAGAAGATAAGTGATTGTTCGTTCTTCGTTTTCATTGTTCTACATTGTTTTTTTTCTTGTTTTTTTTTTTGTTTTTTTGTTATCCATGAGGAAGACCCAGGAGGTCGAAATGCATCCGTGTTTTGTCCTGTGATCTGATTTGTCTAGTCGGTCCAGTGGAACCAGTCACTTTTGTTGGTAAAATTTGCTTCAGTTTCCACCCTTAGTCACCTCGCTTTGAACCTAGCTGTGAACAGTCTGACACTCTCAGTTGTTTGTTTGTTTGTTTTGTTTGTTCTGCTTTTCCTTCTTCATGATGATCAGCAGGATGAACAGGAAGCTATAAAGTTGGGGGCCAGAGCAGCTCAGTTGGCAGAGCGCCTGACTCGTAATCTTGGTGATCCTGGGGTTGCGGGTTCGAATCCCCGCCGGGCCGTTTCGGTACAGGGGGACTTTTCCCTCGGAGTTAACATTGGCTCTGACTCCATTTTCCATACAGTCCTTCGAATGAGGAATATAAACCGAGGGTTCTGTGTGTGAACGCACGCACTACATCTTGCACACTCGTAAAATCCCATCACCAACTTTCGGAAGAGTAGGCCAGTTTGGCCGTTGGTAAGGATGCACGTTACACATAGCATGCACCCTGCGTGAGAAATGGAAAGAATGAAGGAAATAAGGTAACTGAGTGAACGATTTAGAATGACATGGACTGGATGACACGGGAAACGAATGAATGAAGCGCCAACTGGCAGCTCTTCATTCGGCACTACCCAGGTAGGCAGCCCGTTGTGTAACGAGTGTGGATTGTAACGCGCTTAGAGCTTGGTCTCTAGCCGAGAATAGGCGCTATATAAGTATTCATTATAATCATATATAATAATAATAATATAATAAAGTTCTCATTTGGTGAGAGACTTCGTGACAGCGCTGTACTCTTTTTCACTTTCTGTCATTACACCTGTCTGTCTGTCTGTCTCTATCTATCTCTTTCTCTCAAATTATTCATCCTATAATCTATCTACCTACCTACATATCTGCCTACCTACCTATCTATCTACCTACCCATCTACTTTCCTGTCTACCTACTTATATAGCTACCTACTTATCTATCTATCCATCTATCTTTTGATCTCTGCCTACCTAATTAATTGTCTACCTCCCTCTGTTATTATCTATCCAATCTATCTATCTGCGCATATATATATATATATATATATATATATATATATATATGGTGTGTGTGTGTGAGAGTGTGTGTGTGTGAGAGAGAGAGAGTGAGAGAGTGAGAGTATCAGTGTATAACCAGAGAGAAGAGATGCAGACAGAGCATTGTCGGTCAGGAAATTTGAGCAACACAGAGAGAGGCATCCATTAACGTGATGGCTGGACTGTGTGTGAGCCTCTCTCCGCCTATGATCCCCGCCCATTATAACTGAGTTTATAAGCCGAATTTGAGCAACACACTTCAGAGAGGCATCCCATTACACACACACACACAAACACACTGTGTGTGGTCCCACACACACACACACACACACACACCACACACAACACACACTATAACTGAGTTTACACACACACACACACACACACA
>JADBJO010002257.1:202500-210000 GCA_016801955.1 Conus betulinus
AAAGTTGTTTCACGAAGATAGTACTCTATCTGCCCTCACTCTAGGTAAAACATAGTCAAACCAAAGGTAAAAACCATGAACATACCTTTACATTCACAAACACCTGAACCAGCGTCACAGCCTCACCCCCGATGCTCAGTGAAGAAAAATGATCTCAGAGCCAGAACGCTGGGTATATAGGCCTTCCATCCCCTTTGAACAAGATCTTTCGAGAAAGTCTATGTGGTCTGCGTCACAATAGAACGACTACAAGTGTCTTAAGTGCCTAGGATCTGGCCTTTGTGGGCTGCTCTTCAACGAACATTCTATCCCCTAGGGTCCGACAACCAACTGGGCCGACCGCCATGTAAGTGGCTGGATCTGTAGAAGTGCAGAACAGACCCTTCAGACTTTGTACCTAGGCAAAGTCCAGCATCCCACCTAAAAGATGTTTACCTAAAATCTCTCAAGTCCACCTCAGCTTATACTCAGTCTCCCGGACCAAACCATCCAGACCAGCCATGGTCAAAGGGAGGCTCTCAAGAGCCCCAGCAAAGGCGACACCAATTACGATGTGGCTGAAGTCTAATGGCTGTCTCTCCAAAACCAGTACATTACATGCATAGTCTCTCTCTCTCTCTCTCTCAAAATAAAGAAAGAAATCCACATTACATGCATAGTCTCTCTCTCTCTCTCTCTCTCTCTCTCTCTCTCTCTCTCTCTTTCTTTCTCTCTCCCTCCCTCTCTCTCAAAATAAAGAAATCCACATTACATGCATAGTCTCTCTCTCTCTCTCTCTCTCCTCTCTCTCAAAACAAAGAAAGAAATCCACATCACATGCATAGCCGTTCCTGTCAGTTTTCGTTTCAATAGGATTTGCTGAACATTTTCTCTGGGCTCTACTCAGTGAGCCATAGAAATGGCCTGGAAGTGGCGCTGTGTAACTTGATGATTCATGGTGATTATCTTTGTCATGATTCTTCTTCTTTTTCGCCTTCTCCTCCTTATCATCATCATCATCATCATCATCATCACCACCTACCACCACCACCACCACCATCATCATCATCATCATGGCCGAGCATGCCTACTGACCCCTTTTTTTTTGTCATGTTAACTACATTTTTCGGGCCTTATCATCATTATCATTAAAAAACAATAACTATATGACACCGTGGATAGCAGGCAAGTCGTTGTTTACATACCTGTCAAAATATCCACAGATGTGAACCTTCCCTGAACTAGTTTCAAAGTGTGGTGAGTGCGAGAGGAAATTGGAACAAACCTGAAGAAAGATTGCTATTCCGCTAGACAAGATGGACAAACAAAATGACTAGACAAAACGCAGCGCGTTCTGACCTCTTTGGTCCTCTTCAGGCAAGACAAACAACATCCAGGACAATGAAAATCCAATTTTAGTGGATGAGTGGTTTGCGCCTTCTTCGTTGTCATTGTCAGGAATGTTGTTTATATTGCCTGGAGAAGACAAAAGATGTCGAAACGCGCGGTGTTTTGTCTTGTAATTTGTTTGTCCATTTTGTCTGGCGAGATAGCAATTTTTTCATTTAGGTTTCTTCCCTGAACTGAAACAGGTCTCCATTTAAGGGTGGATGGACAGCGAGGCTTTTAAAGCGGAATCAAACCGATCCACCAGTGGTCTGAACTGACGCCCGTCAGCTTCTCAGACAAAAGCTCTATCCGTTGGACCACGGGCGCTGCTAGTTTCTCCCTCTCTGACAATACATGAAAGTAGCGCTGGACTAACAACACAGGCCATAAGTTAGGAAATGCAATGCTTGCTGATAAAATATGCAACGGACATCCCCTACTAAGCCGTTACTGACGACGGAACGGCTAAATGAATTGTGGTGCCAACATCAGCGAGCGCCCCCCCCCCCCCCCCCCCCCTCAACCTCCGTACTCACCCCACCCCATTCCCCTTTTGACAGCACCACCTGATCCATCCAAGGACAGTCACCATAACCTCTCTCATACCAACGACCTTGACCACGAACTCGCTAATGTCAAGGCTGTGGGGGAGGAAATCGGAAGCGCAATGAAAAACAACAGCGGCGGGGAGACCCGCCCATATACACATCAGTCCATCACTTCAGTTTTCCCGCCACACAAGCGTGGCGCCTTACACGTAAGCAGTTCTAAGAAATGAACACCATCCCACCTTTTCAATCACGTTTGTGACCTAACGACGTTAAGTTTGTACAATGGTTGGACGCTTTCGTGGACTACACTGCCATTAACAACTCAACAAGCTATGTCATGTTCAGGCCCAGCTGACCACAAGAGGCCACTAACAGGTCTGTGACAAGCTGGACACAGATGTCAAAAGAAAAGGGAGTTTTTCGTTTTCATTTGAATGCATGATAGATCAATCAATTCAAGCAAACAACCAAATAACTATCAACCATGCGCCCTACGACTGGTGAAAACAAAAACTGGTCAGTAAAACGGTCACTATGATTTTTCACTGTCAACTTAATGTGTCAGACTTCAATTTGCATTTTCGAACAATGTTTACGACGGATAGAAAAGGTTGGGATTCAGGCAACGCTTAAACACATAAATCGTAAAATACTTTGCGAGATAATAAGTAACCCACACGTTAACATACATAAACCAACCCTGAATCATGAGCTATCACCGTCTCCTCACTTGCTACACTATATAAGAAAGGGACAACGGTTTTACGATATCTTACATCGCACACCCACCACACCAAATAGCAGCCTGCTTCTGCCACACATCCGAAGGAAAGGATTACTCCTCCGCTAATCCAATCTGTGCTGTCTCAGAGCAAAGCTCCAGTCTTCACCACAAAAAAAAAAAAAAAAAAAAAAAAAAAAAAAAAAAAAAAAAAAAAAAAACGTTCACAGGAACACCACTGTCGCGACTGTTCCGAAAAAAAACGATGAAGAAATTTCAAAGAACACACACACACTCTGTATCCATGTAGCACAGTTCGGTTGCCTGGTGCACTTTTGCCAGACAGTTGTAATCTTCACACCTATTCCAGGCTTAGTGATGTACAGCCAGTAGCGACAGGGACTCGCGTGTTGCACGTGCTTCATTTTTCCCCACAACTCTGTCTCAACCGGTGACGAGTTTACTCTGTAGCCCTCTCAAAATTTACTGATATAATAATCTTTGTGGAGACCGGCTATTTCAGTTCCATTGTTCTCTGGTAGCCGTGTAAAACAGACCAGTTGAACAGCTGATGCGTTTTGTCGACTGATACTTAGTGATAAACCCAATGAAATAATCAAGTGAATTAATAGATAAACAAACAGGTAAATAAATAAAGAAAGAAAAAGAAAGAAAGAAAGAAAAAAAGAAAGAAAGAAAAACAAATAATATACAAATACGAAATATGCACATTTATAAGTATAACTGATTCTAACAGTTACCGAGGTGATGGAGATGGCAGACATTTTTCATCGATTCACAGAGGAAGATCTTCCCGCCTTTCTAGTTACCCTTCAGAGTCAAAATCTCTTCATCATTTTCGTACATGGCGATGCCAGTCATAAAGTTATTCCGGAAAACACACACCATCCATCGGTGGCTCATCTACAAAGCCTGCAGTTACTCAGATACGATTTCTTGTCGTTAAACACGACCTGACCCGCAATGTATGATGGCGATCTGGCATACAAAAACGGTTCCTAAGATCATCAACTGTACATTTGACTACATGAACATTCTCTGTGGGCGTATTCAGAATCTCTGCATAAAATTTGATGGTTTTCAGACTTTTGCTTTAACATTGCAAAGCAAAATTATGATTATGTCCAAACCTACCTCCAAAAACCTCAACAGTCAACAGAAAATTACATGCATCTTGTCAAAAAAACATGTTCGTCGTTGAAAGATGCTCCTCATTTCAATACTTCGCATCAGCTTTCCTGTGTGGATTTCTTTTGTTCAGATTTGAGATTTTCAAGACCTGCGTGACATGACGTCACGGCACGTAATGCGACGCCACAGCAGAGAAATAAAAAAAAAAAAAAAAAAATCTCTCTCTCTCTCTCTCTCTCTCTCTCTCTCTCTCTCTCTCTCAGACAGAAGTGTAAGTTTTTGTTATGTTTCTTATCTCCCCTCAGTTGGTGTGCTACATCCACCATGAAAATGATACAAGGTGTGTGTGTGTCTTCGAATAAAACAGGCCGTGGAAGTCTTGAATGAACAAGATGATGAATGAAAGACTGGGTTAGTTATGACTTCTCTTTCTTGTGCCCATGATCGAAGACAGCGAGCTTTAATTACCCTGCTTGGTTCCAGATGACTTACAATAAGGAATCAATGATGCTTTCATTCAAAGACAACCAGCTGACTACGTGGATTTGTCAGCAAACATGTGGCACCGCTCCCACCTCCAGCACAGACCAGCGTTTGCAGACACTGAAGATCCAGTGCCAGAAGGAACTTCCACACTTCTGTCCTGAACGTGCATGAAAAACTTCCACAGGTTTCCTTACCAATCAGCAGGCGTCTCTATTTTTGTATGCATGGAGAGATAAAAGATGACGTTTGACTAGAGATAAGATCTCCATTTTAAAAACCTAACGCTAGAATACAGCATTTATTTTGTTTCATATCGGAGATGAAGAGGATTTTAAACGGAAAGAAGCGAGCGGAACAAAACAAAAGCAGAGAAAAAAACACACACAAGACTGTTTAAACTCTGTCATTGCTTACATCTCTACCTCTTTTATCTATGAATATTCATATCTTCATATCCAGTCATGTGTTTGGCCGAATTCTGTCACTTTCCTTAGCGACTGGTAGCAAAGAAGAGCCGTCCGTCGATGTTCTTCTTGTGGAACAGCAGTGTACATTTTCCACCCGGGCGTCAATTCAGGAGCGGGATCAGGCGCACCGTCTCACCGATCATTTCACGCAGACACCAAGAGTGGGCAATGAGTCCATCTCGTCCACCAGGCGCTGGCGGCGGCGACACGCACGTTTGTACGCAGCGCTATCGTGGCTCCCTCCCCCACTCCCTTCCTCCCCCGCCGCATCCCTCTCCCTGCTAGCGTTTGTCCCTGCTCTTCTTCTTCTGATCTCCCCCTCCCTACCCCCTCCAACCTCGCCCCTTCTTAAACTGTCGTCCAGGACCCCCTCCCCCTCCCCACCCGTTGCTCTATATTCCGCACCAGGCTTATGATTGTGAGTTTTTGTTTTGAAGTGTTAGCTATACAATGAAGTTCGCTTGAACAATTTTCTTTTTGAGGAGGTAAATCAAAACGTTCACTGTCGTGTGTGTCGGCTGGAATGCACCAATACTGCCAGAATCAAGCACACTTAAACCTCGCTTTCAATGTTGCTGAGTGCATTTGGACTAATTTCGCATTGCTGAGATTATTTAGATTTACATGGCAGGAACAACTGTCCCTGGCATGTTCAAAACAACAACACACAACAACAATATGAAAACCCGTGATACCCTCAAATGCAATGGACCGGCGGGTGATCATATATTGCTCGTTGGAAGAAAACGATGTCAGTTCCAGTCATTTAAGGCATATTGATACGTCCTTGTTGGCAGATTTTTTTTTCGCTCTCTTACGCGCTAGAAGTGTTCTCTCCCCCCCCCACCCCCCACCCCCACCCCCCCTCGGAATAATGAAATCCGAAGAAAAATTAAAAAAAAAACACACACACACAAACGAAACGATGGACAACTTGGTGAAATGTGTTATCGTATAGTTGTCCTTTCAAGTGGATCAAATGAAGGAGTAAGAGACAGAATATATCTTTGCGGAGTTTATATTTTTTTGTACACCGTGTCGCCCACCCACAAAATCAACACGACAAGAAAAGCAAGAGACAGAATACATCATTTTGTAACAGCATTAACCTCCACCCACATTAAGAGATACAATATATCATTTTGTAACAGCATTAACCTCCACCCACATTAAGAGATAGAATACATCATTTTGTAACAGCATTAACCTTCACCCCCACTAAGAGATAGAATATATCATCATTTTGTAACAGCATTTTGTAACCTTAACCTTCACCCACATTAAGAGATAGAATACTTCATTTTGTAACAGAATTAACCTCCACCCACACTCGCCTCGAATTAGGGTCTCCCTCCTTTCCCCCTTCCTACCTAGCTGTCTCTCTCTCTCTCTCTCTCTCTCTCTCTCTCTCTCTCTCTCTGCGCGTGTGTCTGTCCCTATCCCGCTCTGTCTCCCCATCTCAGTCTTTCTGTCTGCCTCTCTGTATCTCTCCCCTCTCTCTCAATCTGTCTCTCTCTCTGTCTGTCTGTCTGTCTGTCTCTTCTCTCTCTCTCTCTCTCTCTCTCTCTCTCTCTCTCTCTCTCACACACACACACACACATGCACGCACGTGCGCGCGCGTACACACACACACGTACACACACGCACACACATACATAAACAGACGTGAACGCATGCACATACGCGCGCGCGCACTCACACACACACACACACACACACACACACACACACACACACACACACACACACGCACGCGCACGCACGCATGCACGCACGCACACACACACGGTCACAATCACAGCTACTGACTGAAACCACTTTGTACTGACATTTAACACAATCAAGATACTGAGAACACAATTTCAGGTGAAGGAAATTACATGAATGTCAAAGCTGATTAAAAAGCAGAACAATTTAAACCGAACAGAATTTTTTAACAAAAATAAATGTACTTGACCATGCACTCCTTCTAAAAAAACTTAAGATTTATCGTTTGTCTACTGATTCATTAGAACTCATGTCATCTTTCCTGTCTGGTAGAAAACAATCAGTAACGTTTAGTGGAAAAACATCTTCTGCATTGCCTGTTGAATACGGTGTTCCACAAGGTTCTGTCCTAGGTCCTTTATTATTTTCAATTTACATTAACGACTTACCTTTAGTTCTTACTGCAGTATGCGAGTTATTTGCTGACGACACGACCTTACACACCAGTAGCACCAATGTCGTCGAAGTCTCAACAGCGCTTCAGGAAAATCTTAACCACTTAGCCGACTGGTCTGAACTAAATCACATGTGTCCACATCCACAGAAAACGAAATTCATGCTTATAACAACTCGACAAAAACGTCAAAATCTTCCTGATCATTTATCTGTTCTTTACTTAAATGACAAAAAGATTGAAGAAAACAAATAGCCATAAAGTTCTTGGAGTTGTCATAGATAATAATTTGTCATGGTCAGATCAAAGCCGTCGACTCTGTTAGTGTCTGATTATAAGGTATTGAATATTTTGCCATTAAAAATGAAATTAGAGTATAACAAAGCTGTTTTCATGTTCAAAATATTGTCCGGAAGAGTACCACACTCCCTTACTAATATGTTTCCAACAAAAGAGTAATAACCATTCGTTCTAGGATAGTACCACCACCGCGTCCCAGAATTGATCTTTTTTAAAACTAGTCTGATTTACTCCGGGAGTTTGTTTGTGGAATGCCCATATTAATAAAATCGACGTTAATATCAGTCTCAACAT
>JADBJO010002257.1:215000-225000 GCA_016801955.1 Conus betulinus
TTGTTTATTCATCTGTTGAACAATGTACGTATCTACTCACTGTTGACCTCTGCTCGCATGATTTCTCTATGTGCCATAGCCACGTAACGTACCAAGCCCACACATGCGGTGACGTCTCCTTGACTGGAGCTGTGGAATGTTGCCCGGAGATTCACATCTGAAGTGGTGTGTTCACAGCATCATTAAACATTTCATCTGTTTTGTCTGTGCGCTGTCATACTCATTCTCACACTCCATGTTCAGGTGCTCACAGGCACGCAGATATATAAATGCCAGTATGCACAAACGCGTGCGCGCGTTTGCGTACAGGCTAACACCTGCGCGCGCGCACACACACACACACACACACACACACACACACACACGTACACATACACACACACACTCACTCTCACACATACACACGCACGCGCGCGCGCGCGCACACACACAGAGACACACACACACAGACACACACACACACACACACACACACACACACACACACACACACACACACACACACACGTACCTCTGTAGTGGTGACGCAGACTTTTTTGACTAGGTAGCCTAGGTATGACCAATACGAATGTGCGAGTGTGTGCGTATGTCTGCGTGTGCGCGCGCGCGTGTGTGTGTGTGGGTATGTGTGTGTGTATGCTCAGGCCAGGTATCTTGTAAAGCCTCGCTCGTGAGTCTCTCTTTCCAACACTTTCCTTATTTATCTATACGCGTATGTATTGGTTTGCGCTTTACCTGTAACCTTTGCTTGCTTTCATCTCTCATGGCTTAGCGGACGGGGTTCAGCGTATATGGATCAGTTCACTCGCCGCGACGCGCCCCTCCCTTCCTGGTCTCTCTCTCTCTCTCTCTCTCTCTCTCTCTCTCTCTCTCTCTCTCTGTGTTTCTGCGCTCCTCTCTCTCTCTCTCTCTCTCTCTCTCTCTCTCTCTCTCTCTCTCTCTCTCTCTCTCTCTCTGCCCCCTCCGCGTGTGTGCCCCCCAACCACTCTCTCTCTCTCTCAATCCCTTCCTCCCTTCCCTCCTTTCTCCACTCCCTCTCTGTTCTTCTCTAATCCCCCCCGATCTCTCTCTCTCTCTCTCTCTCTCTCTCTCTCTCTCTCTCTCTCTCTCTCTCTATATATATATATATATATATAATGTATATGAATATATGACGTACTCACTTGATTCCTCCTTCTCTCACCACCATTCCTCTCGCCCCACCCCTACCACAGCTGGCTATATTTTTTACCATCGTGGGTGAATTTGCCAGTTAGTCACCGTGACTGTTTTACCCATTTCAACGACGCTGAAGTGATGACTGGACAGTGGCCAAGGGCCGAAGCAGTCACATCTTAGTGAGAGTGTATGATACCAGAGTCAGGATGAGTGGACAGTGTCCAGGGGCAAGCAGTGAGTCACATCTTAGTGCGGGTGTATGATACAAGAGTGTAGATGATTGGACAGTGGCCAAAGGCCCGAAGCAGTCACATCTTAGTGCGGGTGTATGATACAAGTACGGATCAGAGTCTAGAACCGTGATCCACCCGACATCGGCGGACACGTGCCTTCTGTCTGGTGCCTGTCTGACTGTTTCCATGGAATTTCATTTTGTTCATGAGCGTACAATTAATGCAGTGTAGACAAATGCATTTCATTTACTTTTACCTGTCTCCCTACCTTTCAAATCGTTCCACTTTTGACAAAAAGGTAAAGCCTGTGAGTATATTAGGCACGGTTATCATCATCATCATCATCATCATCATCATCATCAATAGCATCAAGAGAGAGAGAGAGAGAGAGAGAGAGAGAGAGAGAGAGAGAGGAGAGAGAGAGAGGAGAGAGAGAGAGAGAGAGCTGTCCTCTTTCCATGTAAATACAATCACGAGAATGTTGCCATAAAAACACACAGACTCGCGAAACTATACTAGAAAACAAAACAACCCCAAGATTATTACCATGTTTTATGTTCACTGTGTCTCATCGTCTTCTTGTGAGATGCAATTTCTTTCAGTGACCCGTCGTGGGAGATCACAGGTAACTGGATGTGAGGGAGAAGCAAGAAGACGCGGACATCTGCAAATTTAATTGCAGATGCTTGCTGCTCTTGACAGATTGACACGTACATGTCAACCCAGAAACTGTATAATCTATGAAAAAAGAAATGCGGCTTCGAACTGCAAGCCGAAGTCTTTGCGGGGTCCGGGACCTTTGTGGAAATGGGATCTTTGCAAGTCTTGAAGACTTGTCTTTTCTTATACCAGCGTCTCACGCACTAAATCACCACGCCATTCACAAGTCAAATATTCAGTTTTCATTGAAACAGGATCCCAGAGTGCTGTATCGATTTAGAAATGCACGTTCGCTCTTTCACTGTCTTCACACTGTCACTATCTCTTCCCCAAAACAAAGTCAGAAAGTAACTTTAATAATCTTTAAAAAAAAAAAAGTTACTAACTTTGTGAATCTAGCTTGCAAGTTTTTGAGTCTGGCACATCAACCCAAACAGGGCCTCTTCTTTTCATGGATTAGCTGTCTAGAAGTAGTTTCACGTTAATTACTTTGGAAAGGTCAAACTGCTTCACGTAACAAGCAAACCACCACTTTTTAATGGCTGTTAGCTATAAAATCCTCTGTTCAGGTGACTGCCAGGCATCCCCACCTTGATAAGAGCCCCAGTCAGATTGGCGGGCCATTCTGTGTAAATACCTGACACGCGCCATTTCAAGAGACTGTTCTACGGAGAACTGGCAGAAGGCCAGCGTTCATGGGGTAGTCAGAACAAGCGCTTCATGGACACGTTCAAGGCCTCACCGAAAAGCTCTGACTTTGACCGAGACACCCGGGAAACAGTGGCACTAGAGGACATAGACTTCAAAACTGATGCTTCGCCTAACATGAGTGGTGACACTAGTCAGAAGGGGGTCCTGGCAACGGGATGGTATGCTGAGCCATTTGGGGACACCTGGATTCCACCCTGGCGTCGAGAGGCCTGATGGCGCCGGGTGACCCCATGGATGAAGGGTGCCCTGCGTGGTGGTGAGGAGGTCAGCCCTGGAGGTGTGGCTTGGCGTGATCTCTGGGTTCCTGCCTAAAAGGGGGCTGGGGCAGCCGGGGCTCTGAAGTCATACACTGTCATACTGCCTTTGGACGGGGAGTGGACAGGGGCAACACTAGAAGGAGGGCCTCTTGCTGGCTGCAGGAAACCACTCTCTGGGGGCTGCTTGGGGTGCGGTGGAACTTCTCATTTCTCCAGCGTTTCACTAAATATGACACCGTCGACGGCCAACATTAACTCTTGCTCCCACAAGGAAACGGATACACGCCCATAACTCCAAAGGAATGCTGCTTACGACGCCGACTTGCTGACAGATATGTCTTAAACAGCATTTTTTCGGAGTTATGGGCGTGTATTTGTTTTCTTGTGGGAGCAAGAGTTACTATACTCGTTTGTTGTTTATTGCTTACTGTTCCTTGCTTCATTTCATATTGACCAACATTAACTTGCTGGAACGAGTGTCTTCGTACACTCCAGCTTTCTAGCAGAGGGTACTGCCTTTTATTAGCAGCATGTACTAGCAGTGCCCAGAGGAAACGTAACGTTGGCGGGTGAAGGGTCACCTCTTTCTTGACTTTAGAGCTGGCTTGTGCCTGACCCGCAGTTGAGCCTCTGCGCTCGCATCAGACTGGTCAGCCACAGTCAGATACACCACTCTCAGTCCTCTTCAATGTGATATTCTTGGTCACTGCTGACGAACGGCTGGAGGAAAAACAGTTACAGGTCTTCATCTGAGCATACAGACCAGCTCCAGACTGGCTAAACATTGAAAGTAGAACACTTTTCTTTATCACTGAGAGTGCGTATATAGTTCTTATCCTTAGTCAGAAACCACGTTCAGTGCACTGCCTGCCTGTGTAGAAAGGACCCAAGAGCTGCCTGCTGGTGTTCATTATTTATTTCATCATGTCATATAGTCCAATATCAGTCACCCGATCATTCGATTTTTCGTAGGAGATGTATGTTTCACACACACACACACACACACACACACACACACACACACACACACACACACACACACACACACAACACACATATGCGCACACACACACACATACACACACACACAAACACAAACACACACACGCACACACACACACACACACACACACACACACACACACACACACACACACATATATATATATATATATATATATATATATATATATATATATATAGATATATAGATACGCCATTGGCCAAAACTGGTCTTCTCTTTTGATAGTTGGTGATGGGATTTTACGTATGACCAGGACGTTATGTGTGTGTGTTCACATATGGAAACTCAGTATATAGTCCTGTAGGAAGGACTATATAAAAGAAAAAAAAAAAGAGTAAAAAGCTAATGTGAACTCCAAAAGAAAAATCCACCTGTGCTGAAACACCCTGGCAGGAATTCAAACCAACAACTCGATAATCTCTGAGATCATGGATTCGGTACTCTACTGCACCCCACATCACCTGACAAATGAGGGTGCTCACTGTTTTCATTGACTGACAGGCAGAGCAACTGAGTGCAAGTTCTGTCACAGAGGACGTGTGAACTTGTAACCAATGCAGCAACAGGGACCTAAAAACAACCTCAACTCAGATCCAATTGGAAATTGAAAGGAAAGTTCAGTGCTGTCAGTGTAAGACGGGGCTAGACAGAACACGGATGGAGCATTAAATTGGATTGTGTCTGAGAGAGAGAGAGAGAGAGAGAGAGAGAGAGAGAGAGAGAGAGAGAGAGAGAGAGAGAGAGAGAGAGGATGGGAGGGGGGGGGGAGTGGGTGGACTTGAGCTAAACAGAATCTGAAGGTCATTGTCTTGACAGGGCCAATGCTATTTCGGGATCCACATTACAACGGATTTGGCCTGAGGCGCAGAGAGACTTGCTCACACCACGCGCTGCGTCTCTTTGACGCGTTGGTGACCTTCACAGTCTTTCTTATTACGCTCTTTGTCTTCCATTTTGTCCATGCCTTCATGTAAACTTCCCTCCTCTCTCTTCCTGGGTCTTCTTCAATATAGGTGGCCTGATCTTGCTGGTCTTTCGTGTGCTTTTTTTCTCTATATGACACAGATATGGGATCGATCCTGGATGAAACTTCATATTCCACCCCCCCCCCCCCCCCCCCCAAAAATTATTGCGTTTTGTGGCACCCTCCATCTCCCTACCTAATAATAGAAACAAAACAGAGGGAGGAGGGAGAAAAATCAAAGATGGTAAAAAGTAAGGCAAGGGACAGGAAGGAAGAAAGGAAAATAGGAAAGAAGAAGGGAAAACAGGAATAAATTAAAGAGGAGGGAAGGGAGGAAGGATTGAAAGGGAAAAATAATACAGAGGGAAACAACCAAAAAAAAAGAAAGAACTGTCAAAAAAAAAAGTAGAAAAGGTAGGATCAGGAGGAAGAAAGACGGTTGAATAGAAATAAGGAAGCAAGGGGGAAAAAGGAAGGAAGGAAGGAAGGAAGGAAGGAAGGAAGGAAGGAAGGAAGGAAGGAAGGAATAAGAATAATCAGGGAGGTTGGAAGGATAATGAAAGTGATGTCAAAAGGGAAGGAAACATAGATGAATCAGGAAAGAAAAAAAGCAAGAAGGAAAACAGAAGGACGAGAGGAAAGATGGAATGATAAAAGATGGAAGAAAGGGACAACAAAATAAAGGGTGAAAAAAAAGGACAAGGAGGCATGTTCTCATTTTCACAAAAGGTTGGGACACAGAGCCAATTGAAGAGCTGCCTGCTTATCATTCATTTTATCTTGTCATTCAGTGAAATATTAGTCACTATTTTTTTCAAAACGACTACCGGATTTAGACAGGTCACTCAGCTGAGAAATAAGCACTTACTTAGAGCTTTTGACAGACGTCCATCCATCTTCATCTGTGGTGGTGGTGTTGCTACATTCATTCAATTTTTCACAGAGAATGCATCTTATGTATATTATGTAGTATCCATACTAACGACCAAAGCGATATTCTGAGAGCTGGTGATGAGAATTCATGTGTGTGCAAGTTGTTTGTTACTTGTATTCACACACAGAAACTCTAATTTGAAGGACTTCATCGAAAAAAGGAGTAAGAACCAAAGTCAACTCCAAGAGAAAAAATCCCAGTGAACTGAAATGGTCTGGCAGAGATTCAAACCTGCAGGCCCTGGATCACACAATTGGTGCTTTACCAACAGACCTATACCATACCCCATATAGCCAGTTAACAAATGAAGATGCCCATTGTTTTCATTGATAGACAGACAGAGCAACTGGGTAGTGTAACTAGCAAATTCCATTCATAAAGGATGCATAAACTGGTAATGAACACAGCAATGCAGATCTTAAAAAAACAATCAAAAAAACAAAACAAACAAAACACACACAAACACACACACACACACACACACACACACACACACACACACACACACACACACACACACACACACATCACAACTCAAATCCAATTAGAGCTTCCAGGAAATCGCAAATTAAAGAAAAAAAAAAAAGAAAAAAGAAAAACAACACGAAAAGGTCCAACATTGTCAGTGTAAGACAGGCGTAGAGACAGGAACAGGGATGAAGCATTAAATTGGATTGTGTCTGAGAGAGAGAGAGAGAGAGAGAGAGAGAGAGAGAGAGAGAGAGAGAGAGAGCGCAAAGGTGGTCAGAGCTTAACAGAATCTGAAGGTCATTGTCTTGACAGGGCCAACGCTATTTCGGGATCCATTTTACAATGGATTTGGCCTGGGCGCGCACAGAGACTTGCTTGCACTACATGCTCTGTCTCTCTCAGCCGCGTTGTTGACCTTCACAGTCTTTTCCTATTATGCTCTTGTCTTCCGTTTTGTCCCAGCCTGCATACAAGCGCCCCGCGTCTTCCTTCTGGGTCTCCCTCAATACTGTGGTCTGTTCTTGGAGGAGGTTTTTTTTTTTTTCGATTATTTTTCTTCCTAGATACAGATTTCACCCTTCCACCTTGCAAATACATAGAAAGCAACTCAATAAAAACGGAAACTCGCAGGAATCGATGTTCATATTCTAAATTGTGCATACAGGATCGATTCTACATGAAGCTTTACATTTCATCCCCCAACATTTGTGTTCTTGCGGGTTCTTTTGTTTTAAATGTTGGAACTATCTAATAACAAACGTCAAAAAGGAGGGGAAAATTACAGATGGTGAAAAAAAAGATGAGACAAAAAAGACAGGATGGATAGAAAGAGGAAAATAGGAAAGAAAGAAGTATTGGAAACACGAAGGAATTAAAGAAGGAAGGGGGGGGGGGGGGGGGGGATAACACAGAAGGAAGAAGGAGAAATGGAAGAAGTAATGAGAAAAAAAAAAGAGAAAATGATAGAAGTAAGAATGAAGGTTAAGTTGAAATAATGAAGAAAGGAGCACAAAAAGTAAGGAGGAGAGAGGGGAAAGGAGGAGTGATGGAAATGGCGAAGAAAAAGAAGGGAACAGATGAATCAATGAAGAAGAAAGCAAGAAGAAAAAACAACGACTAAAAAAAGAAGAAGGGATAAACACAAAAAGGAAAAAAAAAAACAAGGAAGAAGAAAAAAAAAGAAGGAAAGAAATGAAAGAAAGAACGACGGAGAATGAAGAAGGAGGAAATGAAAAAAAGAAGGAATATATAGAGGATGAGTAAAGGAGGAAGGCAAAAAATATGATGAAGGAATCAATGAAGAAAGGAAAGGAAGATTGGATGGAAAGAAAAAAAAAAACGATGGAGGGGTGGAAAAAAAGAGAAAATGGAAGAAGCAGCGAAAGCAGGAAGGAAGGAAAGAAGGAAGGAAGGAAGGAAGGAAGGAGAGGAAGACGGGTGGCAGAAAGGAAGTGCTCACGAATATACAATCAAGTAAGTTAAAAAGAGGAAATGCACGACTTAGTATTAATCCATGTCCTATTCTGACTCAAATACTAATTGTATATGAACTATGTGTGTGTGTGTGTGTGTGTGTGTGTGTGTGTGTGTGTGTGGTGTGTGTGTGTGTGTGCGTGCGTGCGTGCGTGCGTGTGTGTGAAAGCCTGCGTGCGTGCGTGCGTGCGTGCGTGTGTGTGCGTGTGTGTGTGTGTGTGTGTGTGTGTGTGTGTGTGTGTGTGTGTGTGTGTGTGTGTGTGTGTGTGTGTGTGTGTGTGTGTGTGTGTGTGTGTGTGTGTGTGTGTGTGCATGCGCGCGCGCGAGTGTGTGAAAAATGTGGAGGCTCCATAGACTTATTGATATCAAAACGCTTCATTCTTTATCCTGTGCTTGATTTTTAAACATGTCCATCTGTAGGCTTTCAAACAAATTTGTTTGTGGGAATTGGGGTGCTATTCCTTTCCTTCTCAATAGCGTAGTCAAGTACATGCGTTATTGGCTATCGTTGGCGTGAAAGGACATGCGTAGACGACCTTGGCAAGCAAGGAAACAGTTAAAAATGGTACAACACGTCTGGTGACTTCAGTGACGAAACTTTTTGTCTATATGTGGGTCTGTTTACAAAAGACAAGGTGTTTCACTATCTAACCTGAGGGGAAAAAAAAACGTTTATGTACAGGAGAGTTGGGCCTGCAATGAATAGACATAATTATATTTTAAAGATATCGGTTAATTGTAATGAGCTTCGGCGTGATGAGTATATTGAACACGATGACAAATGAATTAGGAGAGTAAAGCTCCAACTTGGTTCACTTCAAACCAACGAATCTTCCTTCAGGTGAATGTTGAACAGCAATGTGAACTCCACGTGTGAGCTGTGTAAAATGTGAATGATGAGGAACATGTGGTGTACACAAGCACGTCGCACAGGATTTTAAGACAGAAATGTATGAATTGTAGCGAACAGCCACGTGTCTAACTGTGAAGAAATGAGCCTGTTAAGAATGTCTATGGTTTGGTATGTTTCGTCTGAATGCTCTGAAGCTAAGGAATGATTTCATGGAAAACTGGGAAGAAAGCTCGCAAGAACGATAATGTTTTTCACAGTGGGAAAACGCAACCTGCATTCTGCTTGACAGAGACAGATTTGAGTGAATGTGAAAAACAAAACAAAACAAAGTGTTTGTTTTGCTGTTGTTACTGCCGTGTCTGCCATCATTTGTCTTGTTTTGACTCATTATATGGGCCTGGAGAATCATATTTCATTCTTGTTCTCTCTCTGTCTCTCTCTGTCTGACTCTGTCTGTCTATCTGTCGGTCAGTCGGTCTGTCTCTCTGTATGCATAAGTGTGTGTGGTGTGTGTGTGTGTGTGTGTGTGTGTGTGTGTGTGTGTGTGTGTGCGCGCGCGCACGCGTGCTTGCTTGCGTGCGGCTTTCGCGCGCGCGCACGTATGTCTGTGAGTGCGTGTGCGCATGCACGCGCATAGGTTCGACATATGATATGTAACAACACTTAAAAGAGTCCAAGACGTAACACTGAATGTTTATTTGAATACTACATCAACAGTCGCCTGAAAAGTAACGTTCTGAAGTAGAAACAACCACTATTTCATCTTCTTTACACGTTTCTCACAGAGACGAGAAATACAGTGAATATTATGCGTTTTAAAAAGTGCCCATTAACTGGGGATCGAACTAAGAATCTCTCATTCCCCCCCCCCCCCCCCCCCCCCCCCCCCCCCCCCCTTTTTTTTTTTAATTGAAGCACTTAACAGAGCTACGCATTTCTTTTCAGGCACAGAGTATTCACGCCTGTAATAATTATTTTTGCGGGGTTTTACTACTCTCTCTCTCTCTCTCTCTCTCTCTCTCTCTCTCTCTCTCTCTCTCTCTCTCTCTCTCTCTCAAGAGCGGGGTTTTTTCTGTCTCTTATAAAGATCAACGACACAGATCTATATCAAGTGTCCAACGCATCATGTCCTTCATCATTGTGACATGGGAGTAACAGTATTACATCAACAATGTCAAAGTCACGAAGTTTATCGTGAAGCCGACCACGCAGGTCACACTCAGGGCTGTACGTCAACAATGTATGGAGTTCTGGCAGTCAGT
>JADBJO010002257.1:242500-267500 GCA_016801955.1 Conus betulinus
ACAGAGAAGACCAAGTGATAACGGTGAGACTGAGGACAGGACTCTGCGCACTCAGACATCACATGTTCACAGGGATTCTGCGGTGTGTCCCCGCAGCACATCTCTCACGCCAGTAAAACACTTCCTTACAAATGTCATACACACCAGAACCTGGCCTTCTGATGTGCCCCTGATGAAGGGCAAGCTCCCCTTGGCTTCCTGGAGAGTCGCCGACGTACTACAGCGTTCATCGGAGCTCCTGGAATTGCTGCCTGAGCGAACGAATACGCAGAAAAAAAGGGTAAAGATAATGGAAAGTCGTAGCAGGGATTGTTTGTTCACCAGTGTGACTCGTCCGTATGTATTTCACATCAGTTTCACAGTCCTCCCTGTCATCTTGACTCTTTGTGTGCTAACGATTAATGTACAAACCCCTCCTTCTCTATTTTTCCTGATACTGATAACTACTAGCCAACGTATGTAATTGTCTTGTTGTTTTATATCAGTCGTGTTATTTAAAATTTTTAGTATATTAGTACGCCCGAACTCTTGTTACTGGGCTCTTGTTATTGGCATATGCTTGTTATTCGGCTTTGCCTCTTTACCTGCTATTTAAATATTTACTTATCTATTTTCACTCAAAGGCTGGGTGGTGAGAACGACATTTGTACATGATGCTCATTCAATTGTTCTGGTTATTTTGTTTTTCGTTTTCGATTACATGAACTATCAGATGCACATTACGCAGATTCTCTACAGGAAAGTCTCAACAACAACATAAAAAAGATACAGAACCAAAGTCAGTCATCGATTTTTATGCATTCCGCAAAACGACGAATGTCGAATAAACTGCATTCATTCTCCAGCATTTGGAGAGAGAGAGAGAGAGAGAGAGAGAGAGAGAGAGAGAGAGAGAGAGAGACTACCCGTTGACTACACTGGTCTACAAGACTGCAAAACCACACCACACAACGCACGGAGATTGCTGAATGAAGACGAGGAAGAAACATCGTCAAAAATCATCACTGCCACGGCTCAGCAACATTTACAATGGAACCAAAACTCGTCGCTTCCATGTTCTTCGCCCAGCTACTGGCGACAAACTCCAAGCCAACAAAACATGAATCCAGTAACTGCCTCTTATTCTACCTCCCATCCCTGCCCCCGCCCTCCTCCCCCCCCTCCTCTCAGGTTTCAAACAAATTCGAATTAGCGTGTTTGTGTTTTTTTCCCTGCTTCCCCGTCTTTGTGATCTGAGAACTCAAAATAACCTGTTTCAATGATAGAAGACAATGTCAGCTGAGGTCATTGATCCTTCCTGTCTGTAGACACTATAAATCATAATTTTTTTTTTCTACAATTCCCTCGGTAGATCTTTGCTACAGTATCCTCTTCCTGGACACAAGAGTTAAAAAATGAATGAAAAGAAAAGGACAGAAAAGAAAAGCAGAGAAGAAATTCGTCTGTCTCTTTTTTTTTCAGTATTAAGAAATCAAGAATCGAATGGAACAATCGTTTCCTGTGTGCCTCGATTACGAACGTGAAGAAAGTCGGCGCACTGGTCTAGGCTCAGTTGTGCAATGAGCTTCAATGATCCATTGATCACTTCAAAGATAATGATTCTGGCACTGTTCGTTTTCTGCCTGCCTGCGTGCTTGATTGCCTGACTGTGTGTGTTTCTCTCTCCCCGCCCTCCTCTCTCTCTCCCACCCTCCTCTCTCTCTGCCCCCCCCCCCCCCCTCCCCCCCTCCTCCTCTCTCTCTCTCTCTCCTCTCTCTCTCTCTCTCTCGTTCACGTGTGTTATAAATCAGTTAGTCTCCTGGAGTAACTTTGGAAGCTCAAAGAGATGGGGCGCTTTCTCGTTACCCAGTGGGTCTGATCAGGTCAGAGGTTAATCTGTCTTCTATAGTATCGCTGCTGTTAGGAATGCGTAGCCGCTGTACCATTTGTTCTCGTCAAGCTTCCCCTCCAAACAGCATGGGAAGATCAGTGTAGAGTTTTTGAGCATCATCTATCATAGGGTCCTTGGTAGTTTTCTCTCTCTCTCTCTCTCTCTCTCTCTCTCTCTCTCTCTCTCTCACACACACACACACACTTACACACACACACACACGCGCGCGCGCGCCCGCGCATGCATGCTCCTCTTTCTCCATCACGTTGACCTATTCCGACGAGAGATACATAGACATACGTAACAGACTGACGAAATAGATCCTGTACTGGAACTGTGGTCGATGTCTGCTGAAGTTTGCAATGCTCTTTGATCCTAAAAGAGGGGAAAAAAAAAGTCATGTTTTAGGCCAACAATGAATGAAAAGGAAATGACAATATAAAAGCATTTGATGTAATGTCGTAAATGCGACGACTGGCGTGAGACGTTACGACAACAGACATCGTCACAGATGATGCTGGATCGAAGGGTGGTGATCTTCCCCTTCCTGCGGATTACAGTCACTCGATTTCACTTCACTCCAGGGCTAGGCAGTGTTTGTCTTGAAGTGTACTTAGTAGGCGGGGGCTGTGGATAGGGTTGATAAGAAAAGGTGTCAGGATGGGATTGTGTCGGGGCTGGTCAGCATGAGAGGCGTGCGCCTTATGCTAAAGACGGGACAAAGAATGTGGGGGAGGGAAATAACACTGAAAATTAAAAAAGAAAGGATGTAGGACAGCGCACACCTCTGACAGACACATTTCGTTGTTTTCCGCCAGGGGAGGTAACGGTAGGCATGACTTGGATGAGTTACTTCCCAACTGCATTTTTGTACCAAGATAAGAAAAATATGAAATTTCAATGTTTACAAAGTTTCGATCTTCCATAAAAACATAAACTTTTACAGATAAACATGAACTGGTGAACAGTAAAAACTATACCATTCAGCTTCTGAGGAAATAGTTCAAATGATTTCGCTGAAGTTTCGTTCCTGAAGATCCACATCAACATTTACTGGATCTTTTCTCCAAGGTTCGCTACTATTGGTTCAACAGTATTCGATGGCTGGAAATTAGCAGAATAACACAACAAAGTTCCTGGCTGGAAAGTAGCAGAGTAACAACACAACAGAATTATTGTGACCGCTCCGTGAACTCTCTACAACAAGAAGTAATCCCGTTTCAAAGCCATCACAGACCAGGGATCATTGTGATTCACTGGACCTTTAACAATGAGCACCTGTCGGTTCCCATTCTCTGATTAAAGGGCACGCTTCTGCTAAGACACCAGCGCGCCCCAAAGGTCTGTGTATGGACAGTGTTTCGCGTCAGAAGGTAAATATGTGAACTGAGAAGTCAGCTATGTTTTGCTGAAGCGACGTGCTGAGTCAGGTTTTGCTGGTAACACACAGACTCCAAACGGTTTTGTTTCATGCAGATTTCTATGTTGAACATCAGTTTCGTTGGCAAATACAGACACTAGATAATTTAGTCCTAAGGAAGATTTTTTTTTTTTTTTTTACTGCTTGTCAATATGCACAAAATATGGACTTCAATTCATCTTGTGTAATGGTGATTTTCCGATTGAAATAACAGGTTTTTGTCGGCACAGTACAGATACCAGACGATTTCGTCCTATGAAAATTTGTTGAATGTCAGCAGGTCTTGCTGGTAAAAACACAGACACCAGATAAACGGAATGAACCAAAGTTTCTCGGACTGAATATCAGCAGGTTTTGTTGGCCAAATATGGATCCCAGTTGAATCGTGTGTGTGTAGTCCCAAATGAATTCGTGTGTGTGTGTGTCTGTGTGTGTGTGTGTCTGTGTGTGAGAGAGAGAGAGAGGGGGGGGGGGGGGGGGGGGAGAGGGAGATGGGTGTAAGTGGGATGAGAGAAGGATGAGAACAGAGTGAGGGGTGAAAGAAAGAGTTTGAAAGAGATGAAAACGAAGAGAGAGAGAGAGAGAGAGAGAGAGAGAGAGAGAGAGAGAGAGGGGGGGGGGGGGGGGGGGACGGGGAGTGTTACGGATGCGTTGGTGCGTGTGTCTGTCTGACTCACAGAAATTCGGATGCGTGTACGATTTCAAATTCACACACACACACACACACACACACACACACACACACACACACACTCGAAACATGGACAGCCAGGCAACAAGTCAAGTTTTCTTTTTTTATGCTGCCCGAGCCATCAAAACATAAATACACAAAAACACAGCAATATACAACAATGTCAATGCAGCAGAATAACGCACGCTGTAATCCTAGGCATAGAATTCATGGGATATAAATCATATATATATATATATATACATACTATTTTTTTTTCTTTTGGCCACGTCCGGCTCAACATGACAGTCTACAGACGTCGCAAGTCTCTCGTGAAGAATGCTGTAGAAGAAGTTCTCCCCTGGGACTCACACCGTCAGGAGAAGCAGCTCGCGGAGTCCTCACAGAACCGAAGCGACGGCTCTGCCCACAACAGGAGCGAAGGCTCCAACACAAACAATATGTTGACACCCACAAAAGCGACGGCCCTGGTACAGCAGAAGCGACGGCTCTGGTACGACTGGCCCAACAGGTCGCTGGTTCAAATACCTCAGGAGCGGTGGCTCTGACTCGGCAGCAGCGGCGGCTCTGGCACAACTGGCACGTCGGGTCACTGTCGACTCCCACGCCGATATTTCCACACCCTCAGCAGGGTGGAGACAGGGGTAGACTCGGCTACGGTCACACCAGGGGTGGACAACGACTTTACCTAGGGGAACTGATAACTACCTTGATTATCGAGCCTACTATAACACGGCTATTATTCATCATGTTATTAATCATATTCATAACCAACAGTTACCTTATATTTCATCAGAACTTCGGGAAAAATACCCATAGCGAAATCCACACATTTTCCATACAATATCACAATAGAACATTCTCTTTTCCGAAATAATGTTTTACACATTGGGGAGAAAGGATTTCCACATACCCCTTTCGAAATCATGCTTTACACATTAGAGGGAAAGGATTTCCACATAGACCTTTTCGAAATCATGTTCTACACATTGTTGGGGGGTGGGATTTCCACATAGACCTTTTCGAAAGCATGTTCTACACATTGGAGGGGGGGGGGGGGGGGGGGGGGGGAGGGGGGGGGGGGGGGGGGGGGGGGGGGGGGATTTCCACACAGACCTTTTTACGACAAACCGAGAATATAATCATTGCATATAATTGACGATTTCCTTTCGTCTCTTTCATCAAGATAAGATTGTTGTCATCATTTCATGTCTCTTCCATCACGACAAGAATGTTTTTTTTGTCATTTCACATAATCACTACATCTCAGAGAATGATCTCCGTTCACAAAATTATTCATTAGTAACAGTACAGCCCTTAAATACATATCAAGGAAAGATTTCCACACACTCTTGTTTATCAACAGATAGATATTCATTATTCATATCAAAGGATGGTTTAGATACATATCAAACCATTACTACACGATAGTTTCCATCGCTCACCTTCGGAACTTACTATCATTTGTATCATTATAATACATTAGCGAAATAAAAACTGTTTTGCATTATAACGCCATGAACTAGCTAAGCCACCTCCTTTTCCGATCACTCATCAACAAATCAATTTTTTTCCTCCTTCTATTCATACTTTCTAAACACAATTTCCTCCTATCACCCTATCAAGTCACAAGATATACCAAAAAAAACAACAAATACTTTTTTTTCTGCAAAACCTTCACTAGGCGTTGAAAAGTCACAGTCGCCTATACGAGGGGAGAACGATTTCGGATTGCGATTTCAAATTGCTAATAATGAAATACCTGACTGCCACAGCAACTCGTTCAGGAGTCCCTCTTTGGCCACTGGGAAGTTGCACTGCCGGAACTGCTGTAGAGACGGCCTGATCGTTTCAGCTCACCTGACTTATACAGAGCGCAGGTGAGCAGCAGTCAAGCCAACTACCAACCGGTTTTCGGGTGAACATGTTCCGGCCAACGCGGTCGTAAAAAATTAGTGACCGGACAAAAAAAAACGGTCCGTCACAATGAGAGAGAGAGAGAGAGAGAGAGAGAGAGAGAGAGAGAGAGAGAGAGAGAGAGAGAGAGAGAGTATGTGCACGCTCGCTTGTGTGTGTGTGTGTGTGTATGTGTGTGTGTGTGTGTGTGTGTGTGTGTGTGAACAGCACAAAGAAGAACAATTCACAATTTGGACCACTTTAGTTCTCCATCTCTACTGTCTAAAGGCAGAATCCCTCCATGTTCTCATCCCTACCCCCACCCCTCCTCCTCCCACAGAACGACCGAGGGGGATGATCCAGCACAAGAGTCAAAACAATCTGGCTGGAGACAGGGGCACTTCCGGTCGATTGTGACTGGGGACAGGAAAGCCAACTCCTGCCAATGACAGGAACAGAGGCATCGACTTCTGCCTCAGAGTAATCACCGCCTCCACGAAAGCTGTCACGTAATTCGACAGATCCTTATTCCGTGCGCCATTCACCGCGCCCGAAGCTGTTTGATTGATTCAACTTCACAAATTGGGGTGGAAATGGAGCCAGGGTGAGTCCATTCAAACGCTTTCAAAAGGAAAAGAAGAAGAAGAAGCTGAAAAAGATAGAGGCACAGCCTGGTTGCCTGTTATCAATGGTGCTATTTGTGGACATGCAGATCAGTTGGCGAAGGAATGTAAGATGTAAAAAAAGAGATGACTTGAATGTTCGTCGTTGTAAGATTCTGCAGTGATGTGGGAAATTGTAGAAAAGTCTCGGCGTGGGTCTACGTACGTGAAATAAGCCTTGGTACTGTACGAGTCGTTTCGATGGTACGAGTCTCTCTCTTCGATGGTAGCTCTCTCTCTCTCTCTCTCTCTCTCTCTCTCTCTCTCTCATGTGCGTGGTACAAATCACAACACCTCCTAGTATGCCCCCCAGGAACTCAGACACGTGGGATGCCTTTTCGTTGACTTGTGCTTCTAATCAGATCAGAAGTTCATTTGTCTTGTAAAGTAACACGACTGTCAGGACTGTGTATCCACCGTGTCATTTGTTCTCATGAACTTCCCCTTCTAACGGAGGGATAATGTGGGTGTATAGCTCTTAGCGTCTGAAACAGTCATGAGTAGTTCATTGATCTTTTCAGCTGTAATGATCCCTGCTCTGGAAGAAAAAAAAATAGGGGGGGGGGGGGGGGGGGGGGGGGGGGGGGGGGGAGAAGAAAGAAGGAAAAAAGTTGAAAGAAATATGAAAATTATAATTATGTAAAGTGGTATTTTCTCCTGTAAATGTTGCATTGATAAAACAATACTTTGGATTGGATTCATCAATGATTACAGTGTTTAGAGTACATTGACAAATATGAACATACATGTATACAAATGACTTTATTCTTGCTGATGTTGCTGTTCACAATATATATATATATATATATATATATATATATATATATATATATATATCTATATATATATATAATTGTGTTGCTAACCAACAATAATTTTTAAAAAGTGCTCAACCGGGTTGGGAGCGGCATCTGTTAAAACTTTGATTAAAATGTAAGTGGTAAAACCTGTGGTCTTACCACTTACATTTTAATCAAAGTTTTAACAAATATCTATATATATATATATATATATATATATATATATATATATATGATCAATGGCTGTTCGTTACATAGATGTACATGTACGTTTTTTTTTATAGTCCTTTTTTCTTTGTGCATGTTTGGTAAAAAAAAAAAAAAGAATTATACTCTCTTTATGTACAAATGTTGTTATGTTTTGTACGATGATTAAAACGAATTTAAAAAGCTTAAAAAAATCCCTCCTCTCTCTCTCTCTCTCTCTCTCTCTCTCTCTCTCTCTCTCTCTCTCAGCCATCCAGAGTAAAGATAGGGATACATATACATTTGAAAGAGACAGGAGATGTGAAATAGTCTGACGAATATGAATCCACTGTATTGGGAGCTGAAGTCGATTTCTGATAAAGAACATAGTGTTTCGTGCTCTTGGAAGAAGATAAAAGGTACTTTTGACCGGGCTGCTGGGTGAATTAAAAAAAGACAAATGACAGAAAACAAAAAAACAAATACAAAACAAAACAAAACAAAAAACAACAACAACAACAACAGACCCCAACATTTTGTCATAATATTGCAAATGGGAGACTGCGACACGTGACAGGAAGTATTGTAACAGATGTCACGGGATGGAATGGCTGTGTTTCTTTTGCAGATCATGGTGCCGGCACGATGGAGATCTTGGTATCCGCAGAGAACTTCCTTGTTGAGAGTCTGGATATGGTCAATTGCAACAAGCTGTAGACAGAATTGTGCACGGAACAGTGTTGATGAGCAGCATATGAGTTATGCCCAGACGTAAAGGCTTCAAATTTTGTAGGGCCTCCACATCATTTTTTTTGCCAGAAAAGAATGGACTGAAAGAGTTACTTCCCATATGCATTATTTGAAAAGAAAATAAGATACGGAAAATACGAAATATCAATGTCTGCACCATCAGAAAATTTTTCATATTTAATGAAGTACAATGATATAATTTGGAAATAGCTCTCAGTTTGGAAACAGATACTTGTTTCTGCTCTTGTTCACAGAACAAATCTACCTTTTGATCCGGAGCCACACCACAGATCATCACCTCTGATCGTCACTACAGCTCCTCACTGCAGATCTGCACCCACAGATCCATCGTTCAGATCCACACCACAGATCCATTACTAAGATCTACACCACAGATCCATAGGTCAGGTCCACACAACATCTCTGGCTCAGACCCAAACCACAGATCCTTAGCTCAGATCTACGTGAAAGATCCATAGCTCAGATCTACATGAAAGATCCATAGCTACGATCCACACCCCAGATCCATAGCCCAAATCACCACCACAGACCCCAGATCCATAGCCCAAATCATCACCAAAGATCCATATCTCAGATAAACACCACAGATCCATGACTCAGATCTACACGAAAGATCAATAGCTAAGATCCACACCACGTATCCATAGCTCAAATCACCACCACAGATCCGTATCTCACATAAACACCACCGATCCATGGCTAAGATCTACACGGAAGATCCATAACTAAGATCCACAGCACGGTTCCATGGCTGAGATCAACAGCACAGATCCATATCTCAGACAAACACCACAGATCCATGGTTAAGATCTACACGGAAGATCCATAGCTCAGATTCACAGCACGGTTCCATGGCTGAGATCCACAGCACAGATCGGCACACCTGATCTTCACCACAAGTCCACGCCAACACTCGAGGGAATCATCCTTGCGCTACAATTCGTGTTTCTGGCGCTACATTTCTTGTTTCCACCAAGATTCATTAAAACTGGTTTAAGATTATCGTAAACTCGACGACAGACAAACAAGCCTGGTAGAAACATCCTCGCTGATGATAAGTATGGTATTTACGAACCAGAGAGCGTTGTGATTAATTGGGTTTGTAGCAGCGAGCACCTGTGCCGTCTTTTCATTCTCTGATTGAAATATGCTTCAGATGAAAGGCCAGCGCACGGATGGTCAGTGTATGGACAGTGTTTCAAGTCAGAAGTTGGAAATGATCTGTGCACTCAACCACGCTGTGCCGGACTGACTTCCAAAGTCAGGTTTTGTCGAAAAAGTACAGACACTAGAAATTTTTTTTTTCTTTGCCGGAAAAGCAAGGCATTTTTATTCAAGATATTTCTTAAAAAATAATACATGAGGAAAAGTACAGGGTAAAAAGAGATATATGTGAAAATAAACATTTCGGCCATAATTACTACCCGGATTCATACTTTCTCAAGACAACAGGTAAAGTGTACCTGACTGGCACAGAGAGAGAGAGAGAGAGAGAGAGAGAGAGAGAGAGAGAGAGAGAGAGAGAGAGAGAGAGAGAGAGAGAGAGAGAGCAAGCCGATTGTATAATGCAAGTTGACATTTTTGTTTTTGTTTTTACAGGCTTTACAAAGTTTCCACAGGACACCACAAGATGGCAGATTTCTTTGTTGATTGTCAACAGATTTTGCTTGCCAAAATACGGACACCAGTTCATTTTGTGTGATGTTGATTTCCTTTGAATATCGACAGTCTTTGCTAGCAAGATACGTACAAATGTATTTCGTTTCCTGAGCACTGATTAAATAAAACACCAGATAATTTCATTCCATCGCCGGCAATTCCAAAGTTGGAATTAGCGGGAAACCAGCTATACAGCAGAGCTACAAAATTACATTGGGCCAATTTTCATCTTCTGTATACCATTCCAAATAAATCATCATACAGCACAAATTCACATCATGTACTCTTTACATTTGAGCAGAGACCTGAAAGGAAAATGAACACACACACAAAACACACACACACACACACACACACACACACACACACACACGCACGCACGCATGCACACACGCACGAATGCATGCTCGTGTGTGTGTGTGTGTGTGTGTGTGTGTGTGTGTGTGTGTGTGTGTGTGTGTGTGTGTGTGTGTGTGTGCGCGCGCGCACACACACACACGCACACACACACACACACACACACACACACACACACACACACACACACACATACTGAACGACACATGTCCGTGGTGTTGGTGCAAGTAGCGACTGTGGCACTCTGCCTGCGGTGCGGATACTGTGGCGATAAAAGGGTTAATACCAGTAGATACGATCTCACCTGAAAACTGGAAAAGAGGAAGTAATGGCATCAAAGGATCTTTCAGACGAATTTCTAAGTTTATCTGGTTAACATGACCCTTCGACCAGTGTGGATTCAGTGGAAGATGGCAAACGGAGATGGTTCAAACATCTGACGTCATAGTGCATCTCTTCACAAAGGCTGTGAACCATCACAACTGCAGCATATCAGTAATGTCAGCCACGTGATGTCTCTCTTTCTCTGTCTTTGTCTGCCTCTTTTTCCCTGGCATTTCCCTGGCACACATACAGACTGAAGCACACAAACTGACCAATACACCAACAAGGATCACTAAAAGAATTGACCATTCGCCTCTTTCGTGCTTTAAACGAAAGGCAACATGGAATGTACGATCGACAACAGGAAATAACAAACCAAAGCAGACCAGAACAAGTGAGTTATCAAGAGGTCTTGTCAAAGTTATTTTCAGAAACTCTGACAAAGCTTGATCATCCTGTTGTTTGACAGGAGGGGGGTAAACTGGTCAACTATGCAAACTGTTTGGCAAAAAGACAAACTTTTAGCTTGACGATACACTTGTTATGTTTCATTAGAAAATCAAAATCGTAATCCTCTACAGAGCTGCTACAGAGAACATGTAAATGACCAGTTACAAAAGACAATATGAAAACGATTTACAGCATCAACGTAATTAAGACTGACTTATATTTGCTGTCGGTCTGCTTGTGCATATCTGACGCTTTTATTCCACACACACACACACACACACACACACACACACACACACACACACAAGGACAAAACAAACGGAGGTAAATGTACACACTTCAATAAGCGTCAGACCAAGCACACGAGACCCACACACAAGTTGTTTCAACAGGATGTTCAACAGTTCTCCTGAAAATACAATCATGAAAAGGGATGAAGGAACACAGAGAAGACTGAACTTGGCTGATAGTCTGGTGGCATTACGCCGTTTCATTTTTGCGAAGAACCTGAAGCACCTTACTGTACACTCCCGTAACGGACATGGTAGCAGGTGTAGTTATGGAAATGGGTGCCCCATTATGTGAGACTGTGGTAAACAAATATAAGCAACTGTTGTTCATGAATGAATGAAATCAACATCCTGATGTTATGAAATAAAACCCAGTAGTTCTGTAAGGTGTTCATCTTGATAGACAGACAGCTGCAACTGTCCAGAAAAAATCAAGCACCACTGCCCGTAAAGGGATGGAATCAAAGAAGCTGAAGAAGGCAGTGATGTTATGGTCGAGGCGGAAAACTAGGTACTGTGAGGTGGGAGGGGGGGGGGGGGGGGGGGGGGGGGGGGGAGGGGTGTAGGGGGGGAAATCAACACGCGTTTGTTAAAAGTGTGTTTATAAGTAATAGCTTCATTACCTTTAAAAGGGTTGTGTGAATGAGGTTTTTTTAAAATGACTTGTGAGCTGACTCCAACGTAGTGACAGCCCTGATATGGCTCTTTGCAGCGGGCTGGGCTATAGGCAACATTACCATTACCATTTCTCACTTTTCCCCTCTTGTCCCTTCCCAACTCTCTTTGTCCATCTCCACCGCTGTTCCATTAAACAAACCAGGTACTCAGCTGATTAACTGTCGTCTCATCAATAGTCTTGAAAATGTGCAGAAGAGGAGTTGCTAAAGATAAACAAGAACGGGTAAGGAGGCCTTATCTCTTTGAATGGCCTGAAGGGGGCACAACTCGCGCGGGGAGTCGATAATTGCACTTCAGCCAGTCACTTGATCGTACAACACTTTTCCTTGCTCACGTCATCCACACTGGTCTGGGGTTTGAACTGAAATGGAACTACCCAGGGAGCAGCGGACCGTTGAGGCCCACTTGGGTGTGAAGAGAAAGGGAAGGAAGGCGGGTGGTGTCAAACAGAAAAAAAATCTGTGATCGTTTCTCTTTCATGAATTGGAACTATTTCTGGATGGAATATTGCAACACATTTTTTGGGGGGAAAAAAAAGGCTTAGGACCGATAGAATCCTGCAGTTTCTTTTTGTGTTGTGGACAGGACTCTTCTGAGATTTGTATTACATTTGATTGGAAAGAGAGAGAGAGAGAGAGAGAGAGAGAGAGAGAGAGAGAGAGAGAGAGAGAGAGGTGTATACAAAACAAAAATCATCAATAACTATTCGCGATTGCAAGATTCTGTTAAGTTTAGGAGGCAAAAACTTTCGCGATTGCAAGATTCTGTTAAGTTTAGGAGGCAAATAACCTACCCCACTCCCTCCCTCCCTCATTTCTCTTTTTCCAATTGAAGTTTACAATCAGGAGAGGAAAAAACACACACACACACCAGAGTTATTAAAGCAGCAGATTGTTCACAATTTTGTTTGCAAAGAGACTGAAATTCATCTGAACCCACCTCCACAGCTGATCAGGACAGGAAGTCAGGAGTGTATCCCGGAAACAGCCGCCATGATGTTGGAGCTCTTGTTGAAGATGAACACACGCATCCACACTAATGTCCCACTGGATGGGGGACGCCCGTGGTTTGTGTTTAAGACTTTCTGCGCTAACTTTAAATAAACACGAAAGCAGCAGAGGATAGCGAGAGTGGCAGGTGGACACCAGTGCAAGTGGAGTTTGAGTGTGTGAAAAGTGTGTGGAAAACCGCCCGTCTTTTCCGTCAATTACGTAATCTGACAACACCTTTATTCCAGACAGCCCTACAGAAACAGCATGACGTTGGGGACGGATTGGACAAAGCCGGGCTGATACCCTAGTTGTCGCAGCATGCCAGCGAAAAACAGGGAAAGCAGAGAGACTGGGCTGAAGCAGAAAACCTGGAATGGTTCCTCTGTGGGAGGTGGCCGGATGCTATTCCTGGACGAACCAATGGGAGAAGTCGGAAGATTACTGCCGGTGTACAAAGAGAATCCTGTGTATCGCGGCTCTTCTCTTTTGTGAAGAGCACTTTGCTAAGGTGTGCACTATAACTAATAATGGGAGAGAGAGAGAGAGAGAGAGAGAGAGAGAGAGAGAGAGAGAGAGAGAGAGAGAGAGAGAATCTTGCACACACACACTCACACACACACACACACACACACACACACACACACACACACACACACACACAAGTATGCATGCACATACGAACATACGAACACAGACACACACAGACACACACGCACACACACACCGTATACACGCACACACGAACACACACACACACACACACACACACACACGCGCGCGCGCCCGCCCGCCCGCCCGCACGCACGCACGCACGCACACACATATACATATACAGACACACACGCACGCGCACCACGATCGCACGGATGTAAGCAAAACTGACCAACCAAATATTTTGAATAAATGTCAGCGAACGCCCAGAGAAACGTGGACAAACGAGTCACAAGACAACACACAACGCGTTTCGACCTCTTAGGTCTTCCTCAGGTGAAACAAAGACGAACAAAATAAACGAAAATGCACTTAGCTTTGATCGCTTCAGATTGCTTCTGAGTTCAGCGCAAGGAAGAAGGTGCTGAATCGTTTTAAGATTTTGTTTAGATTTCCGCCTGCAGTCGTTTCACTTTGCAAATATCTTGTCTTATTCTGTAAAGATGCATATACAAAAGAAATATCCTCAACATATTAAAGTTTACACAGATGGTTCACTATTGTCTAATAATCATTCAGGTTCTGCTTTTGTTATACTATCACAAAAGGTTTAAAGATTCCATCGGAAAAGGCAGATCCATATTTGTCGCCGAAATGATAGCTGTTATTATGGCGTTGACACATTTAATTGACTTGCCGCCGCAATCAATATTTAAAGTAGTTATTCGTGTGGATTGAATGTCTGTTCTGCAAACCATAAAATTTCCAAATACCCGTTTCGAACCACTTCCTTGTAAATGAAATATGCCATCTTGTCCATGTCACGTTCTGCTGGATTCCATCGCATTATGGTATTTGGAAAAAAAATGAGCTAGCTGATAGATGCGCAAAGAGATGAGCCCAGAAATGAAAAGTGCGCCACGGTGATGAATATATCCTTTTCTTTACCTGAAGTCAATCAGTATTAAAGCAAAAACCGTCTGGTGCCGATTCAGAAAAACACTACAAAAATACGTTGCTTGGTGTGGTTGATAAAAAACCCCAACTCATTTAGTTAATTATGAACATGCAACCAGCATTCTTCGTTTACAAGTGAAAAACATGTACCAATACAGAAATTTCATTTCAGTATTTTATAAATTAAAACTTGATGCCTTAAAAACTAAAGATACAAACGAAGCAAAAATGCATTTGTGGAGGACAAAGAATAACCAGCAAGCATTTGCTGTTTGACTGTTTACCCCCTCAAGCTCATTAACACCATTATCAGGCATGTCTTTGTGTGATGTCTTTTCAGATTTAAAGTTTACCTTCAATGTTGTTTTTTCTTTGATTTGTAGTCCAGTTAAGCACTTACTTTAAGATAACTTGCAGGTATGTTGTAGTAATGTTTAGAGGGACATTTACATGCACTTAGATAAACACATTATGCATACACTTGCATAGTCACAGACATTTATGCATCTCTCTCTCTCTCTCTCTCTCTCTCTGCCTCCGTCTAATATCACATATGTAAACAGATGTTAACTGAAGTTCTACTACTGCTACTATTACATACACACGAGCTAGTACGCGTACGCGCATTCACATGAGCAAGCGCGCGCGTACACGCATCCATACGTGCACAGGCAGACAGACAGACAGACAGACAGACAGACAGACACATCTATGTATCCCTGCATGTCAGACAGTGATCTGGCACTTCAATCGTGCAGATTTGAACACCGCTTAGGCGTTTCAATGGATGCTTCACTTCAAATGTTTAGGAAAGCGTGATACTGGTTCAGTCTAGTGTTGTCTTTTTAGGTGCAGAAGTCACAGGCTGAGTGTAAACAAGGATTCCTTTCAGAACGGGATCTTTCATACTTCCACAAATCACTGAACTGCATGTTACTAAACGATGCATCTCGTTCTGCAAGGAATTTGACGTTCCCGCAAGGTTTTAAAGTGTAAAGTTGACTGCAGACGGACATTGAAATACACAAGCAAAAGTAGACTTCTTGGGCCGCCCAACAAATGAAACAATCAAATCACATTATAGATAACGTGTTTCGACCCATTTAGGCAGGACACATAACATCAAAACAATGTATAGTCACTTAAGCCTTCGACACATTCAGGGATTATCCATAACAATCCCAGTCCCCCTCCCTCTTTCTTCCTGTCTCTCTCTGTCTGTCTGTCTCCTTTTGATGGCAACCCGAATCGTTTTCTAAATTTGAATGATGTCGTCATGTCTGCTCGATCTGCTAGCTTCGTTGGCTGGTTGCCTGAGAAGAAGAAATTCATCTCCCTTCGTAATCAGCGGAGGCTCCCGTACAACAGAAGCGAGCTGCTGGATTATAAAAGACGTACGGGGTATTCAACACTGGACATGGCATTTTCCAACAGGAAATGACCAGCTGTTTATCAGGCAGGCGGGCGGGCTGAGTGCAGTAGCAGTGGTAACATTTGAACAGGAAAGTTCAGTACAGCCGTCAGGCGAAGAAGGGAAGACCAAACCTTTGGTCTAGACAGACAGACTAGTTCGTGTCCCGGGTTGAAATTCTCCCGCCGATTCGATTCAGCTGGTTGCAAGACAGTGCCGGCATGCTGGAGTTGTAACTTTAAGCTGGTGTGTGACTGAATTCTTAGGGGGTGTTGTAGGTTAGAATCAAGTTTTGTTTTCTCTCCTGAAACTCCGGTGATCGGCTCTTCCCCTCCCCTTCCTCCTTTCCCGTTACTGCTATGGAGAATTTGATTAATCTGAAACTCTCCACGTGTGAAAACCGGAGTTAATCTTCCAGCTGGACTGACTGTCTGGTCAAGAGCCTTCGTGTTAGCGCAAAAGTGATTTCTGCAGGAAAATCTCATAAACAGCTGGGATATTTTCCTCCATTGGTTTCCATAAGGATATGGTGGCTTGGGAATGCCTCACTGCGTAGTTCTTGTTCGGGGATAATTTGTAGCTTGGGAACTACTAGGAATTTATGATGTGAAAACAACACCGGGTTATGATTGTAACACAGCATTATAAAATAAGCAACTACAAGAAATGGCAGCGAGTTATTTAGGGACGTTTATTAATTTTGTCAGACAGACAGGCGAGGATAATTCTGTCTATCAGGTACTCTTCGAACTGTATTTTACATTCGTTACTTGTACAGAAGTGCTGGTATCTTAAGTCCAGTTACTGGATTGGCAGCCTGCCTTTTTCCGGTCTCTTCAGAAATTGGTGCATGGGAGGAGTAGTAAGGGGGGGGGGGGGGGGGGGGGGGGGGTTCGTGGCTATAGAGATAGAGGAGAGGAGTGAGGGATAGAGAGTGAAATGATTCTTGCTGGTCTGTGCCACTGGGTCTAAATAGTCACTGGTGGAAGTTCTACGGCCAGCAGATTGGCTGGTCAAAAATTATAAGGAACAGCTTGTCAGTTTCAGATGGAGGAGATCGGCTTCATGGATTCGGAACACTTTTCAGAAAAAAAAAAGTGACTCTGGAATTCATCGTTCTAGGAGGAGACTAGTATTGGGTCCACTTTTGCTAACCCTAAACTCTTCAGAAAGGGGTGACCGTGGGGTCCATTTTTATTACCTTCAACTCATCAGGAAGAGGTGAGTACGGGATTCACCTTCACACCATCTAACTCCTCAGAAAGTGATGACTGTTGGATCCGCATTCATTGACTCCCACTCTTCAGAAAAGGGTGACTGTAAGATTCATCTTTGTTGATTTCAAGTCCTCAGAAAGGGATGACTATGGGATCTCTCTTTATTGACTCCAGCTGTGCAGAAAGAGAGATGACTGTGAGGTAAGTTCCCACTGAGTCCAACACTTCAGAAAGGGACGGCTGTGGGATCCGCCTTCACTGAGTCCAACACTTCAGAAAGGGACGGCTGTGGGATCCGCCTTCACTGAGTCCAACACTTCAGAAAGGGACGGCTGTGGGATCCGCCTTCACTGAGTCCAACACTTCAGAAAGGGACGGCTGTGGGATCCGCCTTCACTGAGTCCAACACTTCAGAAAGGGACGGCTGTGGGGACCCGCCTTCAGTGACTCCAGTTTATAACAAAGCGATGATTATGGGATCTCCTTTCATCACCCCCAACTTTTCAGAAAGAGATGACCGTGGGATGCGTTGTATTAACTTCAACTCTTCAGAAAGTGGTCACTGTGGGATCCAATCTCATAAACTCTTGCTCTCCAGAAAGAGATGGCTGTGGCTATTAACTTCATGAATAGAAATCTTCAGAAGGGGACGACAGTAGGATCTGCCTTTACTGACTGCAACTCCTCAGAAGAAAGGGGTGGCAGAGGAATCTGTATTATTGACTCCAATTCTTCAGGAAGCTGACTTTAACTCTTCAGAAAGTGATGATCGTAGGATCCGCCTTTTGTTTTTTAGAAAGTGATGACTCTCAGATCCACCTTTATGAACGCCATCTCATCAGAATAGGATGTCTGTGGGATCCAAATACATTAATTCTAGCTCTTCAGAAAGTAGTGATTGAGGGATCCACCTGCATTGACCCCAACTCTTCAGAAAGAGATGTAGTAGTATCTGCCTTCACTGTCTTCAGTTCTTCAGAAAGGGTGACCGATGAATCTGCCATTTTTTTTTTTTACTTCAAATCTTCAGAAAGGGGTAACTGTAGCATCTGCCTTCTTTACCGTCTCTTCAGAAAGGAGTGATTGTGAGATCTGCTTTTGTTAACTTCAACTCTTCAGAAAACGGTGACTGTAGGATCAACCTTCATCAATTCAGCTTTTCAGAAAGGAGCGACCATGGGTACAGTCCACACTGGCTCCAGCTCCTCAGAAAGGGATGAGAATGATATCCTCTGTCGCTTATCTCCACACTTAAAAAATTACTTAAGTGTGTGTCCGGTTCTCTCCCACAGAGATATACTCAAATTCACCATTATGACGACGATTTCAAGAATAGCGTGAACTGTTCATGGCTTCAGCTTGAGACCAGAGAAAACACTGGTTTTAGTTCAGAAGAACAAATTCATGTAGTAACACTATCTTGTGAAAACAATGATGATCCAAATTCCAAACCAAGGGTTCACATCTCTGTTTGATTGATTCGTGCGTATATGTGTAGTTTTTGTTCATATGATTATAATTACGGCTCTTGTACATAGAAACCATTCGTTCTTTATCGTGGAAAAAACCCTCAGTCTCGCCCACAGAACACTGACATTTTGTTAATTTGATATACTATTAGACATTATCTAGACGTGGCGTATGATAACGTGTGACATGGGATGTCTGGGGTGTTGGTGTGAGTCATGTTACGTCCACACACATACACACAAATTGACAGAGAGAGAGAGAGAGAGAGAGAGAGAGAGAGAGAGAGAGAGAGAGAGAGAGAGAGAGAGAGAGAGAGAGAGAACAACAGACAGGCAGGCAGAGTGACAGACAGAGACCGCCAAGGAGATGAAGAGTGAGGGCACCGCACAAACCAACCAAATTTCAGCCCTAGGGACTAATGGGTTATACAGGACCCGGTGAGAAGATTGATACTGTCATTCCGTGCCTGCTCCCCATCTCCCCACATTAGCTGGGCAACTTCACGAGAACAAATGGCTCCGTTCGATGCCAGCTGCTCACAGCGGTGACAACGTGAAAGATCGGGTTGACCGTATATTGACCCATCGTTAACGAGGGGAAAGCCCTCGCTTCGTCAGGGTCAGGAACCGCTGTAAGGGAGAGCTCCTATTGTGGCTATGGTTACCAGTCTTCCTTCATGATATTCCCCCATCAAGCAGGAGACTGAGACTGAAAGCAAACAAAGCGATTGTGGTTGACAGAACTGATGGCATTGTGGTGGATACAGTCAACAAACTACATACGCATGTATAATGTTTACATTCGGATTTGAAAGCAGATTGACATTGTATGAACTGTAAAAACAATGATCAGATTCTCATATCTTATGGATTTAAAACACTTTTGATATTTGAACACAGTGGTCTAACGCATTGCAGTATTTGGGAATCCAACCAAAATATTTGATATGTTTAGAGGTTCTGTAATTGAAACACAACAAACAGATAAGCTTGTACTTTCTAAAAGTTACAACCAGCTTCTGGTCATGTCAAACCTTCATAGATGCGTGAAATTAGAGCTGTCCATTGTCAGTTAATGAATAAAGAAACGAAATTTAACATCTGTCTGAAAGTTAAATCAATCTTGAAGGAAGATAGTCGCTATACGTGAGCAACATCTGTTGTAGGTATGTCAGAGCACTGCCGTCCTTGTCTTTTCAAATGCTTTTGGTGAATATTGGTTGGAGCTCCAGTCACCCAAAAGATTTTGTACTTTATGAGCCTGCAACAGTTAAGCCTGGAATAGCGCTTTCATTTGGTCAACGATGTTGATTGTGTAAATCAAACTGAAACTACACCTTGGCAATCTCGTTATTTTAAACAACAGATATTTTCTAACAAATGACGTTATTGGGATTAAAGCGAAACAAAAATATACGATTTTCACATCTGTTTAACATTAAGAACCCCCCCCAAAAAAAAAAAACAAACAAAAAAAAAAAAAAAAAAAAAAAAAAAAACAAACCTTTGAAAATCTGTTAATCATTCAACAATATATTATTCAGATAATATACCAGATGAGCTAAAGAACTATCTTGGTTATGCACGAATGAGGGGGAAATCCTGCGAAGCCACAGCAATTATCATACTATGATTTATTGTGCTTCCATCGGTAAAGAAGAAGCAGAGCGTGGCAACAACTCACAAAAAATGGCACATTTGTAGAGGGTAGAATTCAGGTAATAGTTTCGCTCTCTCTCTCTCTCTCTCTCTCTCTCTCTCTCTCTCTCTCTCTCTCTCTCTCTCTCTCTTTCTGTGTGTGTGTGTGTGTGTGTGTGTGTGTGTGTGTGTGTGTGTGTGTGAGAGAGAGAGAGAGAGAGAGAGAGAGAGAGAGAGAGAGAGAGAGAGAGAGAGAGAGAGAGAGAGAGAGAGGGCTCACAGAATTGAATAGATACAGACAGAAACATATAATACATAGATAGATGGACAATTAAACACAGATGGTAAATGAATGCAATAAGGCGGGTGGGGTGGGGGCTGAATAGGACTGCTAGGGAGCCGAGTCACATTAGTGGTACTATCAGCCATGTCTTCGGTATCAGTCTGATAAATATAGTGTCATGAAAAGCCTCTAGCTGATAGTGCGTAAATCTCACCATTTAGGTACGATTCCCATGCATTGATGAACGTTTATAGTGTTGGGTGATAAGCCAGCTTTTCAAGAAACAAGCGTTTTAAACAATGTAAATTTCCCACAATGGCAACAATATAAAAGTCTGCAAAGTGTCAGTTAGTCCATAGGCGAAGCGCACAAATCCTGCTTCCTGGAACTCAGTCTGAGAAAATGGTGCTGCCCTCGAGTTGGGCACTCACTCACGCTAACACAATCCGAGCAATTCAGTAGCAGCGCGCAGTATATCCTCTGGTAGGTTGCCTTATGCCAGTCTGATAGTAGCAGGTCCATGTGGCTTGCAATGTTCTGGAGGCTTCGATGGGGAAACCAACGTGTGGCTGCAGTCTAGGTAGGCGTGGGTCTGTGTCAAACTGTCACTCTTGCACACACGCATTCATGACAGCATTTACTCCATACGCACACGATTTCCCTCCAATCAACCAAAAGGCGCACTACCGAATGTTTTTTTTCTCCCCCTCTCCTTCGGGGAAAGCACTTTACTAAATGAATCGAACAATTGATAAACAGATTCTATACATGTATCTCTCTTTCTTTCACACTTAGAGATAAATCAGGTTACGAATTGAAATCAATAAATTCTTTTCAAGTTTCTTCCTTCTTGCCGAAGAAAGAATATTCACAACCTCCTAGACTATAAAAAGTCATGGCCTTCACATAACATGGCCCAAGATCCAGACCAGGAAAATAAACAATTCCTACAATCATGATGCCATACCTGCATCAGAGATAAGACTCGCCCCATGCTGTCATAATGCCCTGTCCGCATCAGAAAACGTGTCGCCCCCTTGAATTCTCCTGTCACTGGAGAAATGATGAAATCCGACTCCTCTACCTGGAGTCTTTAATTGCTGGTGCTGAACTACCGGTGTGTTCCCCACACCATGGCCATCGTTACACACACCGTCTCAGAGGAGGTATAGCTGACGGGGTGAAGAGTGAAGGGTGAAGGGCTGAAACACGAATAAGGTTCGTGTAAGTAACCTGCTGCTTCCCAATTCAACATATGAATTCTTTCTTTCTCTTTCCTTTAGGTTTTCCCCTGTAGCTTTCTCCCAACTATCTATGGCTCACCTGGTAATGACTGGTCAGTGGAGGGACCCCTTGACCAACGTCCTGACAGGTTCGAGTCTCTAGGCCATCTGCTGGGATAAAACTGATTCTTTCCTCCCTCCTCCTAGTGAGTGCATACTCAGTGTTCAAAACACATGACCAGTACCTTACCAGCCCTTATGAAACTATCTCTCAGTGGTCACTTTCACCCAATGACCACCCTTGTTTATTTAATGAGTAATTCTCACAATTATTTGGGAACGCCCGCTACACTAGTCAAGCCACATGAATATTCTTCCTTTTTAGTTGTGGCATGGGGGAAATGATTCATATCACTAGACTACATGTGATGGAGCGTCACATGCCTTGGTGTGTGGCTATATCACATGACAGTCTGGATGGGGGCAGAATTAGAGGTGCGGAAATAATATCCGTTAAGTCGTATGAATGGGATAGGAAGAAAAAGAAATGGAAACACAGAAGAAAAAACTGAGAAAAGTGACGGAAGGTGAGTAACGTGTCTGTAGTAACTATCCTCGGCAAAGGCGAATGGTCTCAATTCGAATTAGCGCGTGGAGTAGACAGTTCTGCTCGGCGCCAGCGACAAAAAGATTTCTCTGGCTGAACGCATTTTTCATATGAGAGCTGGACAAAGAAATCGATCGCTTTTTAAAGACCTCTGAGGATCATTCGTTTTCAGTGTGCTGACTTTTAGCACGTTGTGTAATGGACCAGTGCACAGTGAATGAGAAAGGAATGTCTTTGCAAATGCAATTGGATTGGATGCTAGCGAGTTGAGATGGATTATCTTATGATCCCATATACATCACAACATATTTTCTCTCTGAGTCTGTAAAAGTTGATGCAGAATGGTTTTCTATGGCGGTACGTGTCGATGGATGGAGAGAGAGAGAGAGAGAGAGAGAGAGAGAGAGAGAGAGAGAGAGAGAGAGAGAGAGAGAGAGAGAGAGAGAGACAGACAGACAGACAGACAGACAGACAGACAAACAAAGAAAGATTCAAGACTCAAGATCTTTACTCGGATATTGGCAAAAGCCACGCTAAGGAGAATGTATACAGCCTGTGCAAATAGATAAAAGATAAGAAAAACATATCCTACACAATCTGAACCAGACTGAACATCGTAAAAAGTCCATGTGCAACTATGTGTAATCAGATAGACTTTAAAACAGACAGAGAGAGAGAGAGAGAGAGAGAGAGAGAGAGAGAGAGAGAGAGAGAGAGAGAGAGAGAGAGAGAGAGAGAGTATTTAAGGAACACAAAAGCTCGAAGTCTATGGGAGAAGAGCACGAGGATGAGTTTACACCCACGTGAAATCGTCACCCAAAGTAAAATCTGCATTGCAAGGAGTCATTGAGTCCTCTTTGTATCTCGATCCTCTCACGGAGTGGAGATTCTTTTCTGTAAATGTCAGAGAACTGGACTCTGTGTTCAGTGGAAGCCATTCACACTATCAGTTTTCTTGCTCAGTCTTTGACTTTCGAATGTGTCCAGCTGACGAGATTCCGAACCACCCTTGCCTCCGACTCCAGTGTCGTGTCTTGCGTAGGAATGCAAACAGACGACTGCTCACCTGGCAGGGGGCGGCCACTGCACGGCGTTTCCTGAAACTGGTTTAAGAGTTCCATACAACGGGATCACATCATTGTACTGAGGGTTCCAGCAAAAAAAAAAAAAAAAAAAAAAAAAAAGGTCAGACGCTGATCTGTGATTTGCAAGTCATCGATGTGGGGAATCAGGCATGGACTGAGTGGCCATTTGTTCTTGTTAGGCGTTTCTCGTGAAGCTGAGACATTAATCAAAGTCATGGCTGCTGGTTGGTGAAACCTGTCTTTGAGAAAAAAAAAAGCACTTGGTTTTCCTCATACACCTCCAACTATTCACCTCTCTCTCTCTTTCTTTTTGTGGTCCTGTGTACATAACAGTGACAGAGTTTTGGACAACAGTACATTCTAACAGTTGCATGGCATGAAACCATGTTTTTCATTACATGTAAATAAAGATATAAAAAGCGCATTGAGAAGATTTCAATATGATATATCGGGCATTGTAGTTTACAGTTTTAGACATGAAAACAGTTCTGTAAATCAATGAAATATCCCATGTGTAGAAATGCTACTGAAACCGATATTCAATTTGTATTTTGTTGCCCTGCTCTCCCGTAGACCCCCATACATCAGTTTATACTAAAGATGTACTGTAGGAAACTAATCCAGTTTAAATGGACCTTTCTTAAGGCCTCAAAGAATGAAGGCAATATAAACAAGCAACGATGTTATAAAACGCATTATAGAATAGACCAAAATATGTATCTTGATTAATAACAGTTTTGCTTGTACATGTAATAGTAACAACGGTTGATCACATGCGTTTACTAAAAGTAAGCTGTGTTTGAACGGGGTTAATTAACATTTCTTTTTTCTTTCTTTGTCCGTTTGTTTCATGCTTACCCCTTCAAAGTGGAGCTCTCGACAGCAGAACCACAATTCTGAATTCTGAATGTCCACCCTTCTGGGGGACTGGTCACTTTATAACCAAACGCTCTCTGAAATTATTTTGTGGGCTCTCAACAAGCAGGAGTACCTTACTTTACAGATTGTTAAAGAAAAGACGTGGGCGTTATGTCGTTCCGTTATGGTGGAACTCTGGTAGACAGTTTGTATTGCGCTGAACTGCAGTAGAACGACCAAGAACTTCTTTCAGTATCAATTTCAGCCTCTCACGTTTCACCATCCAACACAGACATTTGCAGTTGTTTCGTCTTTCGTTCCTCTTTCACCAGACTATGTCCCAGGACATCTGAAATGCTTTTTTTTTTGTCTCCCTAAAGTGATAACACATTACCTATACTGCAGTTGCCTGGCAACCAGATGTTGAGAGAGATAAACACTGGAATAGTAGACACTGTACATTCTGCTGTTTTATTGGTGAATTGCGCCTCTTAAATTTGAGTGTGTGCGTGTAGTGCCGACCTGATTTTTCTTTTTACGTTTTTTAGGCTTGGC
>JADBJO010002257.1:272500-287500 GCA_016801955.1 Conus betulinus
TTGTTTTGAACAAGGTTATCTTGTGAACAAGGTGCCATCTTGTGACCTCAATCTTCTAATTAACCTCATTATCATAAGAACATCAGTCCCATAAATTAATGTTTTATTATTGCGAATACTATTATATTGGTTGGCTAATTGACATAGTTTGTCATCTTTGTTATTTGCCATTTTAATATTAGAAAGTTGGGTGGAATTTATTTTTTTTCCTATTTAAGACAAAACATATTTCATTCTTCAGAGAGCATGACAAAGCATTCGAATTTGAAAATATTGCAATGGAACTGCAGATCAATATCAGTTTGACGAACTGATTCAACATCTTTCAGATCATTCGTATCAAGTGTTGATATTACAGTCCTTAAATACAACTGACCAAAATTCCAAAATTACAAAACTTTTATTACCCTCCAATACTCCAAACTAACAACGAAACATCAGTCCCATAAATTAATGTTTTATTATTGCGAATACTATTATATTGGTTGGCTAATTGACATAGTTTGTCATCGAAGTGGTTTTGTTATTTGCCATTTTTAATATTATAAAAGTTGCCCCGACCAGCTCCTATTTAGAGTTGAGTTTTTCTATTTTGGACAATACATATTTCATTCTTCAGAGAGCATGACAAAGCATTCGAATTTGAAAATATTGCAATGGAACTGCAGATCAATATCAACAAATATTGTATCGAACTGATTCAACATCTTTCAGATCATTCGTAAGGAAGTGTTGATATACAGTCCTTCAATAGTCTGAACACAAAATTCCAAAATTACAAAACTTTTATTACCCTCCAATACTCCAAAGCTAACAACGAAAAAAGGAAAAAAGTACTGCACTATAAATTCAAGAAAAGGTTGAATATTTTGAAATAGAGCCACCCTTTTCAAAGAATGTAAAAACATTAATGTATGTGCATCAAAACTGAAACTCAACGAATTACTTACATTAAACGTTGTTTCCATTTATTTGCCAAAAGGTCCTGACAACGAAAACACAGAATGGCTTCGCGCTATACCGGACCAGCATGAAAAATGGTTAATAGCTGGTGATTTTAACTCACATGCCCCGTTTTGGGATAATGAATGCGAAATAGTAACACACAATCATTTCGTTGGAAAATATAGTAGACTCTTCAATGAGTCTGTTAAATGACGGCAGTGTAACAAGAATACCTGATATTTCACACCATCGAGCAACAGCAATTGATTTAACACTTATATCTCCTGCCATAGCTCCAAGCTGTGAGTGGTCTACCTTCAAAGATCCTCTTGGTAGTGATCATTTACCAATAATTATTACTATTAAGGGTAAACAATCCGTTCAAAACTGCGCTAAAGATAAGATCCCAAAATATATTATAATAAAGCTGTTTGGGATAAATTTGAAAACATACTCTCTACTTACAATTGTGAAGAGATAATGTCTGATAACATTGACACAAGCTACGCGAATTTTGTTGATATTGTTTTACATGCAGCTGATCTCTCAATACCAAGGTGCAATTCTGATGCATCAAACAAATATGCAGGGAATGTATGGTGGAATGCTACTTGTGAAGAAGCAAGAGAAAAAAAGATGCAGGCCTATAAAATATATTTAAAAGATAAGAAAGATCCTGACAAAATTGCTGAAAAGAACACAGCAAAAAATCATAGTAACAGAGTAATCGAAAAAGTCAAGGAGCAATATTGGTCAAATTTCTGTGAAAATGAAATACATGACCACAAAGATCTTCAGAAAAACATGGAAAAAATTAAAAGACATGAAAAACGGAATTAGTCTTCCTGAATATCCCATAACATTAGAAAATAATGAGTTTCCTTCAAATTTTGAAAAGGCTGAAGCGTTTGCAAATATGTTTGCAAAAAAAAATAGCAATAGAGAGGGCCTGACAGAAAAGCAAAAGATATGCAGAGAGAAAATGGAGGATAAGGAAACGCATGAAAAAAGACCCAATAATAGTCACTATACAAATGCTCCCCTTACATTTCGAGAATTAAAGGATGCAATTCTCTCTATTGGTTCGAAAAGAAAGTCAGTGGGACCAGATGCGATTTCCAATGAAATGATAAAGCATTTGCCAGTTAATTTCACAATGTTTCTGAACTTATTTTTTTTTCAGAAATGTTGGTCTGAAGGGCTTCAACCATTTTTGTGGAAAAATCAATTGTAACCCTATCCCTAAAGAGGGGGCAAGTCAAAATCAGACAAAAATAACTACAGGCCAATTGCTCTCACTTCACATGTGGGAAAACTTATGGAAAGAATTATTCTAAAAGGACTTGAACATCATTGTGAAAAAAATGGTGTAATACCAATACAACAGGCGGGCTTTAGAAAGGGTAGATCTACAGTTGACCATCTTGTAAAAATTACAACACAGGTTAAACATCAGTTTGCACGTAGAAAAAAAATGTGCTTGCCACGTTTTTTGACATTAGAAAGGCATATGACCAAGTCTGGCATTCAAAACATCCGAATAAATTGAAGTTAATTGGTCTCTCGGGATGTATGTACAATTACTTAAAAACCTTTTTAACTGATAGAACAATACAGACGAAGGTAGGAAATGTATATTCTAATGAAAGACATATCCAGATGGGAATCCGCAAGGAGCTGTTATAGCTCCTATCCTGTTTAATATTTTGATCCATGATCTTTCTAAATCATTATCAAAAACTGTTGAACTAGTACAATATGCGGATGATATCTGCATATGGATGAAAGTTACTTTAAAACGTCACACACCAGTTAGATCAATCAACTATATTAAAAAGTTATATCAAAATGAACTAGATAAAATTAGTAAGTACTTGACTGAAAATGGATTGGCCCTTTCAGCTGAAAAATCGCATATGGTTCTGTTCAATACTGGCTATGATCCTGATCCTTTGCCCTCATTTCAAAATATAGATGGATTGTGCCTCGAATATAAAAAAGTTGTAAAATTTTTAGGAGTAAATTTAACTTCTAAATGAGCTGGAATTATCACATACAAACTATTCTAACACAAAAGGTAAGAAAACATTAAACTTCTTGAAAATGTGAGTCAACAATCCTGGGGTAAAGACAGTAAAGTATTAACACATTTAGCTACTGCGCTTGTACGATCAAAACTATCCTATGCCCAGGAGACATTTTTTTCAGCCCCAAAATATTTAATTAAAAAGTTGCAGAGTATCGATAGTAAAGCTTACAAGATAGCTCTTGGTGTCCCGGTTCATGCATCAACTTTAAAAACTTATATGGAGATCGGAATATTACCTTTTCAAGAAAATAAAACTTGCATCTGCAAAATATATTTTAAGAAGTCATACACTACAAAATCTTAATACCAGTGAAAGTGAATTAAAATCAGAAATAAATTTTCCTAAAATTGATTCTCTAAAATCGATAGCCTCATACACATCTGACTTATTTACAAAAGCAGGCACTGCACCTCAAAACGTGGCTCCTCGGGTGTCTTTTAGCACTATCCCGGAATGGGAACTTAGTAGAGCAAATTATGATATAGACTATACAAGTTTAAGAAAAAAGTGATGGACCCTTGTTGCCAACGAATGTTAAGTCACATATAAATGAAACTTATATAAATCACCTTAAAATCTATACAGATGGTTCTGTACTAGACAATCATTTGTCTGGTTCAGCATTCATAATTCCATCCTTAAAAAAAAAGGTTACCACCTTGGAAAGAATATTTCCATATTACTGCGCGAACTTGTTGCCATTATTATGGCATTAAACTTTCTTCTTGATTTTCGATTTCCTGTATTTCAAATACTACTTTGTGTTGATTCAAAATCAGTCCTACAAGCTCTTAAATTTTCGAACACAAGTGTGAGAGCAGAACTTATATCAGAAGTGTACCACTTAATTCATTTTTTGCATTTACGTGGTTCTTATGTCGATTTTTGTTGGGTTCCATCTCACTGTGGATTACCTGCGAATGAAAGGGTAGACAAATTAGCCAAAAAGGCTGCTATCACTGAAACTGATTTAACAAAGATATGCATTCCTTTATCCTTACATGAGAGTTATAGTCTTTTAAAAGACGCAGCCTGGAACTCTATTTCAAAGAAGGGAAAAGGCACCAAAAACAAAAAGAGGATATTATTAACAACAAGATATCAGCAAATAAAACAGTCTGACGAATCGAACATTTTTGAAGTTGTTCAAGGACTGATCAAGAGCCCAGTTGGACATTTACTTTAACGTCTATGTTATTTTCTTAATCTTGGTGTTAGTTGCTTATTTAGTGTTTCTTTGAAAGTTTTGGATCCAGTTTTTTTGGATCCAGTTATGTGGTTTTTTTCTTTTTTTTTTTTTTTTTTTTTTTTTTTTTAATCTAGGCCTAATTGCATTGTACATACCTACGTACGCCCCAAATCGACACCAACCGTTTGCATGCATACACCCAAAAACATCACATGCACACACACACACACACACACACTGACTGACTGAAACCAATTTATTGTCAGATTAACTCAAAGTTGTACTGACAACACACACACACACACACACACACACACACACACACACACACACACACACGTAACACTTACATACTGTCTAAGATCACTGTTAGGTGGATAGACGTTAAATTAAAGAACGAACACACACACACACACACACACACACACACACACACACACACACACACACACCCCCAAGCGAACGCTGTCAAGTATATACGAAGCTTCCACCGAGTATGTTTCTCCAAGTCTGGCTGACTAGGAGGAAATAACCTCAATCCGATCCACAAATGACAGTGGCAAGTTGTAGGGGATTCCGGTGATAAGCTCTGTCGGTGACAGGCTGTGTCTGGGGATCCTGTAACCATGAGATGCCCAGCACACTTGGAGGGTATCTCCAGACAGCTGCTGACGCAGGTCGTTCCCTTAATTTGATCCGCTCCGGCAGTTTGGCTTGAAAACTATACAGCTGCACAGTGAAGTTGGAAAAGGTCTATACGCTTGTCGCATGAAGCCCGAGTTCATTGGACACAGAGCTGATTTTATGATGGCTGCAGTGCGGGCAAATCTCCAAAAATGCCTTCGCCTTTATGAGTGCGTATATGAAGGCGTGTAAGTACTAAGGAGCAAAGTTATGAGTGCGTATATGAAGGCGTGTAAGCACTAAGGAACAAAGTACTTACACACACACACACACACACACACACACACACACACACACACACACACACACACACATGTACATTATATATATGCATGTATATATAGATGTATATATGTAATATAATATTATAATTAATATATATATATATATATATATATATATATATATACAGAGATATATATATGGTTATTGAACAGCAGGGCTGACCACTCAGACTGTTCCATATCTTTTATTCTCCCTTGCATCCTTGAATGGATCCCCAAGCATAGGCTCAAAGATTGTCCCTTACATTTTATACTGTTTGCACAATGCTTTTAGTTTTTCATCAACTTTTTTCCTCTCCACACCTTCGTTTTGTTCCGTTTACTACCCTTCGCTGGCTCATTTGGGGGTGCTGTTGGATTCTTTTTTTGAACCCTTGGTGGTGAGAATACCACAGAATTATGGACTGTGGTGTGTCTCTATTTGACACCAAGAGCACAGACATAATCAACTGTGTTTTCTCTGATAAGTTCGATCCAGTGGACGAAAGACCTAAAAGCAGGCAATACACATAGATCTGCCTTTAAAGGAAAGTATGATGATTTCCTCAGGCAGTTAGTGAAGGGTTTCTCGTAATTATAATATACATGTATTCCCCCTATTTTCTTCATCTTCGTTTTTTTTTTTTAAATTCAAATCTTTGCCAAGTCATGACTATAATGACTGAAGAATTGTTAGCCTGCACTTGCTTTCTCCCACTGCTTAACTGTTCAGCTATATATATATATATATATATAAAAATAAAAAGCTCTGTTTGTCGGTCTGTTCGCTTATACACAGTCACAGTTTTAGACCTATCGCCACCAAATTTGGTATCGGGTATCCTTTGTGTTCTACAAACAGCAACGTCGGGTCGGCCATCGTGTCGTCCACAGACGCAAAACTGGACATCGGAACACTACACTACAGACAAACTCGCCGGGGCGAGACAGGATCGAAGTGCATATGCGCTAGTATGTGTGTGTGTGTGTGTATATATATATATATATATATATATATATATATATATATATATGATAGAGAGAGCATACAGACAGAAAGACGAACAGACAGATCTTGTCTTTATAGAAAGGTGATGGTAATAAACTGAAAAGAAAAGGAGACTTTTACCTACTCCCTTCTATGAGGTGGCTTGGGAGAGGAAAACTGAGTGTTGGAGTAAACATCTGACATCACTGTTAACCGATAGAGGATGTGCTGTAGTAGGAGAAATGTACGATCTAAAAACCATGGTGTGATAGCAGCACTAGGGAAATATTGTGTTGCAGCATCATTTCATTGTAGTTTTGCAGCATCATTTCATTTTAGTTTTGTAATTATCTCTGTATGAATAATAATAAAAAACAAACAAAAAAACACAGACATAGCAAGCAATTTCGAGGACGTCGGGTCGCTGGGCAGGCGAGAATAGATTCATTTGTTTTCCCAGTGTAGGTAATCTTTCAAGAAAAACTTTAAACTAGGTTCTTGTTGAACTACTATCAAACACTGGATTTGAACTAGCAGCATTCTAATCAAAGTGAATGTGTAAATTTAAAGAGAAGTGAGCTGATCATAATTCCAGTTACTGGCTGGGAACCTGCTCTCTCTCTCTCTCTCTCTCTCTCTCTCTCTCTCTCTCTCTCTCTCTCTTTAATCTCAGTCTCCTGAAAATCGGATTATTGGAAGGGGAGAGAAGGAGAAGGAGAGGATGGCAAAGGTGATGGGGGTGGGGGTTGGGACTGGGGACAGAAACCTGCAAGTGAGTGTTCTTTTGTCTGTCAAACCACCCAGTCGAAGTGGTAAGGCACGCGCAACTCACGTGGTCCACTTCGTATGTGGGGCTCCACTCAAGTCGACCCCAATCTTCTTCAGAAAGAATTGGCTGTGAAATCTCCCTTTCATTAATGACAAAACGTCAGAAAGGGGCGACTGTGGCATCTGCCTTCATTGACTAAACTCTTTAGAGAAGGGTTGATAACGCTGTCAGCTTCAGCACGACAAAGAGGATCATTTTTTTTTTTAAAACTTGGATGAAGGCATTTAAATGTTAATGTTATTTGAAGAGAAAAATACGTACTGGAAATTCCAAATGGCAGAGATTATGTCTCTGTTTGAGCGATTCTGGCATCTATGAGTAGTACACGTATCCCCTCCCCCTCCCCCCATTATTCATTCTTTTCATCTTTCTTGCACAGTAGAATCAGTCATTCTTTATTGTGGAAAAATCAGTCGCCACACACACAAACTGTTACTCGCCTAAATTAATAATGGCTAGATGTTAACTAGATATGGCGTTGTGATAATGACGTCTTGGGAAATCTGGGCTGTGGGCGTGAGTCATTTTGCCTTGACACACATGCAGAGAGAGAGAGAGAGAGAGAGAGAGAGAGAGAGAGAGAGAGAGAGAGAGAGAGAGGCATGAAGTGACAGACAGGCAGAGACAGTGAGGGAGATGAAGGGCGAGGCACCACACAAACCAACCACTTTTCAGCCCTTGGGACTAATGGGTTACACAGGACCCGGTGAGAAGATTGATACTGTCATTCCGTGCCTGCTCCCCATCTCCCCACATTAGCTGGGCAACTTCTCGAGAACAAATGGCTCCGTTCGATGCCAGCTGCTCACAGCGGTGACAATGTGAAAAGATCGAGTTCTGACCGTATATTGACCCATCGCTAACGAGGGGAAAGCCTCGCGAATTATCGGGGTCAGGAACCGCTGTGATGGATATCTCCCACTGACGAGAAGGTGAATGGTCTTCCTTCATAATGGTCTCCCCTTAAAGAGGAGACTGAGACTGGAAGCAGAGGCAAAGACTGAAATATGGATGGCTGAGCAAATTTTAGAGTGGTTGATAGAGTCAGGAAACCACAGAAACACTTATAAGGTTTATAACTGGCTTATATATAGCTATGTGCGTTAATCTGGTCAATGAGCTTGAATGATTAGGTTATCAAACTGCACTGGCACATTAACAGTCTCGTCAATTTTAACATCAGCTGCATATGCCTGCCAATAAATATCACTTGGGATTAATGTGAAAACACATTATCTATTTCAAGATCAGGTTCATCTTTGAAAAAAAAAAAAAAACAATTGCCAACACTTGTTGATTATCTTCACCACCACCTATATTCCAAATCAGATACCAATGTGAGTTAAATAATTGTTTTGGTACATAAATATAAGAACATTTCCCGAATAATGTTGTCTCATTCATTTCATATACCCTCTAAATCACGGGAGGGGGTGGGTGGTCTTCTTATTTTCAAAATTCAAAATCCGTTTTAAACATCCCTTTTTAGCGTTTTCAGAGCACTGAATTCTGGAAAACATTTTCCAATGGCATGTTAAGAAGCCAAAGAACTTCTTAGCCTTTGAATTACTGTGCTTTCACTGGTGAGGGCAGACACAGTGCAGAACAATAACTTTTAGAAACTACCCATTTACTTTCACCTATCCTCCCACTTGCATACCTCTCTTTTTCCATTGGCCTTGTGTCTGTCTATACATCTATGTTTGCAGACAGAGAAACTACGCTAAAAATTCTACTCTCTGAGGAGATGAATGTAGAGAGAAATAGATGCCTTTATCGAAGTTGAAAAGGACTACGTGAGACTTGTGTCACATGAATGGTACTCACAACCAGTGTCTTCCTTCCTTTTAAAAAAAAAAAAAAATCTGAATCCACACGAACTTTCAATTTGAAAATAAACATGGCCTGAAAAGCCTCCAGCTAACAAGATGTAAATCTCATCATTCACGTACTATGCTTTTGCGTTGATGAATGTCTATAATTTTAGACGTCTAGTATGTTTTTCAAAAACAAACGTTTTAACCGGTTTAAAATTTCCCACAATGGTGACAATATAAAAGACAGCGAATTCATCTCTCTCTAATGTGGGGTTGATCTCCTTTCCTGGAACTCAATATGATTTATGAAAATGATGGCGTCCTCCGGAGGGCTAATTCATGCTGGCGCCACAGGCAAACGATGATTGCTGTGAGCAGGGAGCTATGCAAGTGGTGTTTTGTCATGTGTTGCATGTGAACAGAGCTACTGATCACCATCAAAGTGACTCTGCACCAGTGCAGTGTCTTCCCGGGGGAAGGGGGAGGGGGGGGGGGGGGGGGAACAGGGGAGGGGGGGGGGGGGGGGGGGGGGGGGGGGGTTGTGTCTCATGACGGCTTGATATTCAGTATTCCCTTTCATTTTGCTCGTACCGGGACAGCAACGGGGCTAAACTGTTGTGTGGTCGTAGGTGGAGGGGGGAGGTTGGAGAAATGAGAGGTGTGAGAGTAATGCCACCGGAGTGGCACGGATGATGAAGCTGCAGTAGAAACAAAGACAAACCAAAACAAACCAAACAGCAGCAGCAGCAGCAGCAGCAGCAGCAGCAGCAACAACAACAACAACAAACAACAACAACAACAACAACAACAACAACAACAACAACAACAAACGAGAAAACCCGAGCATACGAAGAAAAAAAATGTCAGCAACTGAGTGATACGTCTTGTGACCATCTCCATCAAGAGAAAAAAAAATCTTAATTCCAAATCGTACATAAAACAGATTGTTCAGCTCTGGGGCAATGGGAAGGACATTGCTCAGGCTGTAAGCATGTTTCATGTGGAAAGAAATCAGACTTTGTTCTAAAGACCTATACAGATCATTCGATTTCCATGTGCTGACTTTCAGTGTGTTGTATAATGGATCAATGCATAGAAAAACGAGAAAAAATTTGGCTCTTTAAAAGCAGCTAGATTGGGCGATGGTTAGTCAAGATGGAAACTATACGACCAGTATATATATATATATATATATATATATATATATATATATATATATATATATATCTCTCTCTCTCTCTCTCTCCTCTCTCTCTCTCCCCCAAAAGGCTCAGAAATTTGTGGTAGAATGCTATAGTGCGTCAGTGCAAACACACACACACACACACACACACACACACACACACACACACACACACACACACACACACGCACACACACGCACACACAGAGAGAGAGAGAGAGAGAGAGAGAGAGAGAGAGAGAGAGAGAGAGAGAGAGAGAGAGAGAGAGAGAGAGAGAGGGAGTTAAGATCTTTATTTAGGTATAGGCATAAACTTAGTAATAGACAATGTGCACATAACTAAAGAACTCAAATAAACAAGTAAATCCCGTGGCATGTAAAAATTCAAAATAATGTTCTACTGAATACAAGCTAAAGTCAACTTCGTACAAAGTCCATTCGCAACTGCCAAGCTCCTGATACGCGTATTTGGTTAAATTTGATTAGGAAGACGTTACCAGATGCAAAGACAGATTAACAGACAGATCGACAGACACAAACAGACAGACAACACACACACACACCTTCACACACACGTATCCCCCCCCCAGAGAGAGAGAGAGAGAGAGAGAGAGAGAGAGAGAGAGAGAGAGAGAGAGAGAGAGAGAGAGAGAGAGAGGGGGAGCAAAACATTTTTAAGACACACAGAAGATCAGATTCACTGGAACAAGATGCTTACAGATGAGTTTATGGTCACCTCAAATCGTAATGAAGTGGAAGACCCGGACTGCAAAAAACAAACAAACAAAACAAACAAAAAACTCATTTAGCTCTCTTTGTATCACTGTCTCTCATCCAGTGTGTGATTCCTACACATACATGTCAGAGAACGAGACCAAGCCAGCAGAAACCAGGCACACTTATCAACTAGTTTCTCTTGATAGGTCCTTGACTCTAAACGTGTCTAACTAACGAGACTTCCACCACCTTCCCCTCCTGTTACAGTGTAGTGTCTTGTATGGGAGAAGAAAAAGGTACACCTGAAGGTACGGACAGGAGACCCAGAGAAGTACTGTCCTCTACTGCCGAACAAACCAGCTAGGAGCAATCCTGCACCACCCTTGGAAGCCTGCGCTGTGTTCACATAGGGTGCAGGCACGCACAGAGCGCGTCGTGTCTTGTGTGGGAGTACAAACAACTGGTCACTGCGAGCATTTCCTGAAATCGGTTTTAGAGATTCACAAAACGGAATCACCTCACGCCACCGACGCTTCGAGAAGTCAAAAGAGGTCTGAAGCTGATGTGTGTTTTACATGCAGCCATCAATGGGAATCAGGCATGGACTGAATGGCCATTTGTACGAGTTAAGTGCTTCACATGATACCAAGACATTAGTTAAGTCACGGCCACTGCTTGACGGTTACGGACTTTCTGAATAAGCACTTGGTACATCCTTCGTAGCATCTCATATTGGCAATCACCATCGCTCCCCTCTTCCTCCTCTCTTTCATGTCCTTCTTCTCAAATAAGCAGTTGAGGTAGGCTTTAGGACTGCATGTAGGTTCGAGCAGTTCCCTAACATCGAACCATATTTTCATTTAAGGGTTGAATAAATATGTAAGATATGCATTTCAAGCACTGTTTTACATATAAAGAAGCTCTATGAAATGACCAAAATGTCCAATGTGTGGAAGTGCTTCGAAAATTAAATTCATTTTTGTTGATCCGCCCGCGAGAACTTAAGATGCTGGTGTAACTAAATACCATTAACAACCCGAATCATTACTCTGGTTGCTATGAAACACATTACTAACAGTTTCTACATTTTCTTATACAAGCCATTGATGAGAAGAGGGATATGCATATATATATATATATATATACATACATATCCCCCTCTATCTCTATCTCTCTCTCTCTCTCTCTCTCTCTCTCTCTCTCTCTCTCTCTCTCTCTATATATATATATATATATATATATATATTGATCAATGTAATTTTGTTCCTGTGTAACAATAACAATAGTTGATCATTTGTGTACTCAATATTTTCTTTTTAGATGTGCAAACTACAGTTACTTCTTCTCCTCATCCCCCCCCCCCCCCCCTTTTTTTTTTTGTTTTGTTCACACCACTTCAAACGGGCTTTCGTCTTTTATTAATAGAAATCTGATTTCTCAGGTTCTAACCCTCTTAGGTTCTTGGTGAATTCTCAGCCTGTATGGGATTGGTTACCCTATAACAAAAAAATTCAGACATAATTTCAATGAATCTACAAAACAGGAGCGCTCAGTTTACAGGATCAGCTCAGTGTATTGATGGTTAAAGATGGAGTCAAAAGCCGGTACAGTACGTCAGTCCTTGACAGTGTAACTCCGGTGGACAGTCAACTGTGCACAGAGTCACAGAAGGCAGGGCTGAGTGCGTCTCTCAGTACGCGTTTTTCTCTCAATGTCTTTGACTCTGTTTATTCACCTTTCAGCGGTGCGAACTGAAGATTTTCTGTCTTCCTTGCCCATTGGCCTTCGTTCGAAAAACTGTTGTTACTCCTTCTTTGTTCTGGTTGCCATTTAAAACACGCTAGCTATGCTGCTGTCATCAGGTAACCAGATATTTACAGTTTAATCACTCAAATGGGCGCGGGCTGTCTATTTTGAAGAGTTGTTAGCGACTGGGGTCTCTTACATCCCTGAACGTGTGTTGCACTTACATGATTTTTCAATTTTTGTTAAAACTGGGCGTGATAAATCAAGTGGGATGCTTGAGGCACTGAGAGCGACCTTGTGTAATAACAAAAAGTGAAATGTGCCTGGGCAAGGGTGAACAGTACACCTACTGTATTATGAACTGCTGTGAATTTTGCGTGAATATCATAACGTTTTGAATGCTGCTATGTTATGAATTTTGTGTACTTTAACCATAAGATTAAATTTCACTCTATTCTGAATACTGTTCTGTAATGATTTATTTTGTACATAAAAGGGAATGCTATTATGTTGTGAACATTGCTATGAGACGAATCATTCTCTATTTTATATATAGAATCGATTGTTTTTTTTTCAGTGTTTGAATACCGCAGCTGATGTGCTATAAATTGCCTCTTTTTGTGTTTTGAACCTAACGTTACTGAATTGTGAATGCTGCTACACTACCAATTATTTTCTATTCTATATATTTAAAATTGTACGTTGCTAACTGTAAATGCTATAAATTAACGATTTACCCTGTTTTGTAACAAGAACCGAATGGCGTTATTATGTTGTAAATGCTGCGATGTTAAGGACTGTTGTACATATTTTTTACATTGAATCTTATTAGTTTGTGAATCCTGCTGTGTAATAAACTGTATATTTATGTTAAATGGAATGGTATCACGATGTGAATCAGAACTCTTGAAACATGGTGGGGAGGCAGTAACGGATATCATCACTGCTATCTGCAACAACCGGCGAGTGGAATATGCCACGTACGCAAATACTTCTTGATCCCCCCCCCCCCCCCCCCCCCCCCTCAACACTCCCGCGCGCCCAAAGGAAGTCTCTACTACTGCCAGAACAACTGCGCCATCAGTTTGTTCAGATATGCCAGCAACATAGCTCAGCTGGTTAGCCGCGCAAATGGACATCGATGGCCTGGCAGACAGCAGCGGAAAAGAACTCACCAAGTTTGTTCAGAAAGAGGATGAAACAAAGAGAAGATATGGCATGGAAGACAAGTTGATAGTCAACCACTCGACCACATCGCGACTGATATAACTGTCAACAGCCAAAGGCTAAAAAAATTGTTCAACACTACACATAGCAACGAAAAGGATCCAAACCAGAAATCTTGTAAACGGCAACAACAGTAGCTATGCACTGTCCGGAATAAACCTCTATGGAAGGATAAGTTACACGAAATCTCCATGGAACACAAGATCAGGCTTCTGTTTGCCCTGGTATATCCCAGTGTTCTTTATGCTTGTGAAGCATGGGCCCTAAGAGCGGGTATGGAAGACAGAATCTAAGCCATAGAAATGAGGTGTTTTTGCAAGCTACTGGATATTAGCTATACGGATCATATCACCAATGAATAAGGGCACCAAGCCATCAAGTGGCAAGTCATCAAGGTGAAACTTAATGGATCAAGTGACATTTGTTGAGAAAAGAAACCTACGTGGGAATGACCATGTACCAAGATGCAGTGTCCTTGCTAAACCATTCCCCCCGAAACTGTTGAGAGAGGGAGACGGAGGAAAGAGAAAGAAATGAGGGAATGAAAACATTACGAAATGAGCAAGAAAACAATGTGCAACATTACACAAAATGAGCAAGAACACAGTGCGCAACATTACACAATGAGCAAGAAAAAAATGTGCAACATTACACAATGAGCAAGAAAACAACGGGCAACATTACACACATGAGCGAGAACAGAATGTGCAACATTACACAATGAGCAAGAAAACAATGTGCAACATTACAACATTGAGCAATGAGCAAGAAAACATGTGTAACATTACACAATGAGCAAGAAAACAATGTGCAACATTACACAATGAGCAAGAAACACAAGGTGCAACATTACACAATGAGCAAGAAAACAATGTTCAGAGCCCCAGCCCTAGGCTCATAACTTTCAGGCCCGAGGGCACCTGGTACATGTTTCCTCAGTGTGGCGCCTCAGTGACTCTTCTTGCACGTAAGGAAGGGGAGGAGAGGAGGAGGAGGAGGAGGAGGAGGAGCTAGGAATAATGCTGTGTTATGCATTTCTACCCTGAATGTAGAGTTTAATGTCATGTCGTGCAAATGCTGGTGTGTTATAAATTGCACATATTTTGTAGAGTGTTGAAGGATTCTGTTGTGAATACTGCCAGGCGATCAGCTGTGTATTTTGTACGGAGATTTGTATGTTAAGGTAAGTGAACGCTGCTGTGCTATAATTTGCATATTTCATAAACATAATTGATTGTTGTTATGCGGTACATGTTGCCATGATGTGAATCGTGTATATACTGGATATTTGAGCGTACTTATTACTTTGCGAACGCAGCTAT
>JADBJO010002257.1:295000-297500 GCA_016801955.1 Conus betulinus
TAGAACTTAAGTGACCTCCGGGACAGGTTTAAACAGTAGCTGGAACATTCAATCGTGTGTGAAGAAGAAACAGAAGGAGAAAACCAAAGCAGAAAAAGAAGTATGCAGAGGAGGAGGAGGAGGAGGAGGCGAAGAAGAACAAGGAGGAGAAGGAGGAAAATAAAGAGGACAAAGAGGAGGAGAGAGGGAGGGGGGGGAGTGGAGGAGTTAAAGGTGGAGGAGGAGGAGGACGAAGAGAAGCAGGAGGAACAGAAGAAAAAGGAGAAGGAAGGAAGAGGATGAAAAAAGAGGAGGTTTAGGAAAAGTAGGAGGAGATGATAATGATGATCATGGTGAAGGAAGAGAAGAAAGGCAAGAGGGTAGATAAAAGGAAAAGAATAAAATGAGAAGAAAGAAGAGAAAAAAATATAACGAAAGATAGAAAGAAAGAAACAAGGAAGGAAACCAGGAAAATGAAAACAACGAAAAGAAGGTGAAGAAGAGAAAAAGGACCAAGTGTTGCAGCTATAGGATTTCAGACAGCAGATAAATCACCCATAGCCCTGGACAGGACGCCAGCCTATAGACCCGAGAAGTCAGTCAACAATGCCCTGACATTGAGTGGACCCTGAACAGTGTTGGACGCCTTCCGAATGGATGGGTCGACTCTCAAGGAGCACTTGTGTGAGTTCTGATGGCTTTTCCACATAGTAGCCAGTGTGTATGCTTAGCCTTTGTTACGACACACTGTCTACCTGGAGCTACCTGCTATTACATTGTCATAGAGGAGTGGTATCTGCTCACCCTTTGTCATGGTAAGCTATCCGTCTACCTGGTGCTACCTGCTATTACATTGTCACAGGGGAGTCGTTTAGCTAACGTACACAGCTTCAGTTTCAGTTGTATTGTAGGCAAGCCATCCACACAACACTCTTTAGGGATTGTGCCATTATAGAATAGAAAGTCCTTTTATGAATGATTTGTAACACACAAACGCACGCGCGCGCGCGCGCGCATACACACACACACACACACACACACACACACACACACACACACACACACACACACACACACAAATAGCACTAGTGGCGTCCTTTGGACAGATATAACGACACCGTTCTGACAGCTCCAGACATTCTGCTTAAATTATCACCCTTAGTTAGAACAAATGGGCAGAACAAATCGAAAACATCAGGATGCCACAAATACCCAAAATGGTCCATAATACGGACATATAGACGCTGATTCATTTCCCTGTTGACAGCTTTATGGGCAGCACTGTTTATGCATTTATTTCATTTCTGTTATTTACCAAGTCTGAAAAAGACATACTGGTGAAAAACGCTGGTCTGTTTGGCATTGTACAGTAAAAAAAAACATTATTTTTCACCTTGTTTCGTGTGCTTGTGTGTATTTTTTGTTGTTTCCAGTATCTCTACAATGTTTTAATCTCCTTGTGTTGGGCAACGGCAAGTTACTGTCCTTTTGTCCACATTTGGGGAGTTTACGCCTACTTCCCTTTTTTTGACCATATGACAGAACGGGGAATGAGCAGTAGAATTGAAAAATAGGACATATGCTTCTAAAACATTATGCTTATCTGATCCGTCTGTTTGTCTGAGTGTCTACAAGCGTGCTGAAGTTGGTAATTCTAGGGAGAGATGTGAACTTACATCATACAAACTGCTTAAATGCTTTCGTTTTGCACTTTCAGAAGCTCACTGAAACTTCTTGTCTGATAACTCCTTTGGATTCAGCGAGACCGCATTCATCATCGTAGAAAAACAGTCTGTCCAGTTGACTTGTTCTGCTGGGTTCTTGTATCAGGATCTGATGAATTACCACAGGCCATCTGGCCATGAAAACGCCTAAGGCTCTGCCCAACGACCCCAGCATTTAAAGGTAATAAACTTGTGGAACTTTTTCCAGAATAACTCAACAGAGAGTGCACATCCTGCCACATGTACAGAGCACCCCCTCCCCACTCCTTTCATTCACTGACGCCATTTTCCTTCAATACTGACTGCCTTTGCCACATATTTTAACTCGAGCGATGGCGAGGTCTTTACATTGTCACCCCCAGCTTTGTTTTCAACTTTAATACACAATACAGCAGTGGTCAGCTTCCTTTCCTTAAATGCTGATTTTGTTCTGTCTTTATCTCTGTAGATTTCTCTGTTTATGTGGAGCTTCTCTCCTCGGCTAAGTGGATTCCAGTGAGCATGTATTGAAGCTTTTTCGCGTATAGCTGAAAAAGAAAACAAACAAACTTGACGTTTTATGCCGAAAATTGTTGATGTATATTTCATTACTTGCAAATAAAATGTACACAACGAATTTGTGTTGATTTTCTTAAAAATGATGCATAAACATAGATAGTTGGTTCACTGGTTAGGAAGTTCTGTCCATGCTAAAACAACCTCCCACGCGCACACTTACAGTCTTGTTATATTGCTAGTTTTCTGCATTGCTGAATTCCACAGAGTCCTATAGGAAACAACAAAAGCAGCTGGGAACA
>JADBJO010002257.1:302500-307500 GCA_016801955.1 Conus betulinus
AGGAGGAGGAGGAGGAGGAGGAGGAGGAGGAGGAGGAGAAGAAGAAGAAGAAGAAGAAAGAAGAAGAAGAAGAAAGAAAAGAAGATGATTATGAGAAAGGAGGAAGAGGAGATGGAAGAGAAGGAGAAGAACGAAGAGGAAGAAGAAAAGAGGGGGAGGAAGATGATGATGAAGAGAAGGAAGAGGAGAGAAAGAGGAGGGGAGGAGGAAGAAGAGGAGGAAGAGAAAAGAGGAGGAGCAACAGAAGAAGAAAGAACAAGAAGAAGAAGAAGAAGAAGAAGAAGAGAAGAAGAAGTAGATGAAAAAGAAGAAAAATGAAAAGAAGGAGGAGGAGGAGGGGGTGGAGGAGATATAGAGGAGAGGAGGGGAGGGGAAAGAAAGGGAGGAGGGAGAGGAAGAGGAAGAAGTGGAGAAAGAGGAGGAGGAAGAGAGAGAGGAAGAAGAAAGTAAAGGGGAAGAGGAGGAGAAAGGAGTAGACGGAGGAGGAGAAGGAGGAGGCGGAGGACAGAAAGAAGAAGAAGAAAGAGAACAGGAAAGCTAAGAAGAAAAAAATAAGAAAATGTGGAGAAATAAGGAAGGAAAGAAAGAAAGAACAAACGACCGCAAAGAAAAAAAAAAAAAGAGAGAACACCCCCCCCTCGAAAAAAAAAACAAACCCAAGAAACATAAAAAGAAGAAAAGAACAGGAAAGAAAAGAAAAAACCGAAAACAACACAAAGAAGAGGAGAAGAAGAACAAGTGTTGCTGTTATTAGATTTCAGACAGCAAATAAATCACCCTTAGCCCTGACAGGACGCCAGCCCCTAGAACTGAGCGGCCAATCAACCACGGCGACCAGTTGTGGACGCTCAGCAATCTTGGACGTTACCCTCCAGGAGCACTGCTGTGTGCTCTGATGGCTTTTCCACACGATAGCCAGTGTGTCTGGCCACCGTCGCCAACCATAGCTTGGTCGTTTGGTCGTGGCACGCTATCTATCTACGTGGTGCTACCTGCTATTACCTTGTCACGTGGGAGTCGTTTAGCTAGCATACCCTAGCGTCCAGTTTCCAGTATTATCGACTGCAAGCCGACCACACAGACCTCTTTCAGGACAGCCACTACGTAGGATAGACAGTTCCTTTATGGATGACTGCCAGCACACACACACACACACACACACACACACACACACACACACACACACACACACACATACACACACAGAGTCACGCGCACGCACACACAGACACATACATACATACACACATACAGATAGATGGAACTCAGAACTCGGAAAACTTTTATTCGATCAAGGATTGAAATATAAGGCAGAGCGTATTCCAATCTGTCCTTGACATATAAATAGATAGATAGATAGACAGACAGAGAGACAGACAGACAAGCAGATATATATATATATATATATATATATATATATATATATATATATATATATATATATACTGATAAAAAGCCTAATAAAACTTCAAAGGTGCTCAACCCCTTGGGGAGCAAGGTCTGTTTTAAAATAAGGTATTAAAAGGAAAGTTTAAAACTATCTATATATACACAGATAGATAGATAGATAGATAGATAGATAGATGAGTGGATTGGATGCATAAATGGATGCATGGTAGTTAGATAGATAGATAAATAGCTCGATAGATAGACAGACACACAGCGCACAGACAGATTACACAAACAAACAAACACACACACACACACACACACACACACACACACACACACACACACACACACACACACGAGCAAACACACACGCACACACACAAACACACGTATACACAGGCACAGACACACACAAGTACACACACACATATATACACATATACATACACACATACATACACACACAGGCACACATACATATACACACGCATACGCGCGCGCGCGCGCGCGCGCACACACACACACACACACAAACACCCCCACACACACACACGCACACCCACCCACCCACCCACACACACACACACACACACACACACCCCCCCCCCCCCCTCCCACACACACACACCAAAATGTCACTAGTGGCGTCCTTTGGACAGATATAACGACGCCGTTCTGACGGTGTGAGACATTCCGCTTAAAAAGTCGCCCTTAGAACTAATGGGCAGAACAAATCGAGAACATAGGGATGCCACAAATACCCCAAGGAATCCATAATACGGACATATAGACGCTGATTCATGTCACTGTTGACAGTTTTATGGGCAGCACTGTTTTAGTGCATTTTTATGTCTGTTATTTGTAACATCTGAAGGAAGACATGTCGGTCGAAAAGGCTGGTCTGTTTTTCGTATTAAATAAACGTTGCTTTGCACCTTGCTTTGTATGTTTGTGTGTATTATGGCTTGTTTCCTGTATTTCTACAGTTTGTCTTAATCTCCCAAAGAGACGTATCGACAGACTACTGTCCTTTTGTTCAGGTTTTTAAGCCCTCTCCTTTTTTTGACCACCTGACACACACTGGATAATGTCGGTACGACGGAAAACAGGAGCACAAGCTTCTGATACATTATGCTCATCCGATATCTGTCTATGTACATATCTGCCTGTCTATCCATTTGTCTATTTATCTATCTATCGATCTATCCATCTATCTATCTATCTATCTATCTATCTATCTATCTATCTATCTATCTATCTATCTATCTACCTGTCCGTCTGTCTGCCTAAATATCTATCTATCTATCTATCTATCTATCTATCTATCTATCTATCTATCTATCTATCTATCTATATGATCAATAAGCGTGCTTGAAGCTGGAGACTCTAGTGAAAGATTTCATAAACTTGCTTTGAACAAAATGCTGGAATCCTTTGGTTCTGCTCTTTGAGAAGGTCAGTGTTTAAGTCAATATATACGATGATTCCTTTGGATTTGTCATTGCAGAAAAATAAAATCTAACCGCTTTACTTGTTCTGGCGTGTTCCCGAGTCAGAATGTGATAAGTTGCTGCTGGCAGTGTAGCTATGACAATGCCGAAGGGGCCGCTCAGCGACTCCAACATTTAGAGTTCACAAACTTTTTTTTCCTTCTACAGCGAGTCTACACTTCCTGCCATACACGCAGAGGAGCCCATTCTCCTCCCCATTCACTCACTGTCACCATATTCCTTTAATATTGATTCATTTTGTCATTTTTTTTTATCAACATTCAGAGATGGCGAATTCCTCTGATTTTGACGACAGCTTTCGTTTCAAGCTTCAATACACAGGACAGCAATGAACGGCCTCCTTTTTTCTGTCATGCTTACTTTGCTTTTTCTTTTTGTGTACACTTCTTTACGTTGAAGTTTTCTCCTCAGTTGAGTGGTTTTCAGTAAGCACTTATTGAAGCTTTTTTTCCTGCATAGCTAGTTAAAAACAAACTTGATTTTTAAGCGGGAAATTGATGATGTAGATTTCAATACATAGAAATAAAATGTACATAACGGATTCGTGTTTAATTTTTCTTAAAAAAAAAAGAAATGATGCATAAATACAGATAACTGATTCGCTGGTTGGGAATTATATCCATCCTAAAACAAGTGCCCCACAGACACACTTGAATTCCTGTTACATTTCCGGTTTTCAGCTGCAGTGAACTTCACATGGTCCGCAAGGAACGACAGTGGATTTCTTAGGGCGCCGGTTTTTCCCAGCTAACAACAGATATCTAGGGGCTGAGTGAATAAGACACCTGTCACAAAGCTGCTTGATCTGGGTGAGTTTGTGTGGTCGGCTAGTAATAAAGAGCTGAAACTTGCCCGACCATTAAGGAGGTGCAGACTTCAATGCAGGCAGTGGTGAAAAGGGAGGTAACGGACGGGAATCAAAGTCATGACCTTCTTAAGGCTAGGTCACAAGGGAGCCCAGGAACACTATTTCAAACCAAAACGCGACTGCAGCATGGTGTTTCCTGTGGTTTTGATGTGAAACACTCTTGTTGGAAAAAAAAAAAAATCGAAGCCAGTTTGCAGGTGAATTAATTTCATGTCGTACTGTAGACTGGCAAAATATATTTCATGCCCTTGGCGTTATGAGCCAATGAGCGGCCCTGCCAGTGGACACGTGACTTTGCCTCACGTGACAGACTGCAAACAACAGGCCCCCTTTGAATTCTAGACAGATGATAGAAAGGGTAGTTCGGACAGATTTACCCCATTGCCGTTTTCAAACAGGTGGATCGCAGTTTTGAAGACTAAACGAAAACGACAGCGAAGACAAAAACAGAAAGATCTCATTACTAATTAAGTTTGTGCACCAATCGAGCAGCCGACGGCGTGGTGCAACGGTTTGAACGTGTGGCGTTTTGCCGTGGGCGATTACCTGTATGACGTGTCATAAAAGAAACGGCTTCCAGTACTAACCGCTCTGAACTACGTGGGCCTCCTTTGGAGCGGGTACCTCACGTGGAAGTTATGCCGTGTGACAAAGAAGTCCAGGGCCGAAATACGTGTCTCAGGAGGAAGGAGGAGGGGGTTAGGATGGGGCTGGGGTGGGTGCTTCCTCTCTAAAGACCCGCTTTTCACCTCTCCTTAGTTTCCTCCCATTTTTTGGACGCACTGTACGTATTGCAGCTTTGCAGCGTGAGACTGCTGACGATGAAAGGGTTGGAATTGGGCGCTGGGCTCGTGAACCTAACCTCCATCCAGCAGGGCTCCATTCCGTTCTGTTATTGAATGTGGGGAACGTACGAGGCCATGGTCTTTATCTATGTAGGGATGACCTATCTCTCTGGCCTGTGTAGGATCTTTTCGGATGATTTTAGCGTCCTGAGCAATCAGAACGTCATTTTCACTACTATTTTCAATTAGTCTTGATTCAGAAAGACCGATAATGTGGAAGGGCGTTCCGTGATTCCGAGTTAGTGGAGAGAGAGAGAGAGAGAGAGAGAGAGAGAGAGAGAGAGAGAGAGAGAGAGAGAGAGAGAGAGAGAGAGAGAGAGAGAGAGAGAGCATTAAGACTAGTATAAAGCTTCACACTTTTAAGCTATGATAATTTAATGGCAA
>JADBJO010002257.1:310000-325000 GCA_016801955.1 Conus betulinus
ACACACATACTCGCGCGCGCACGCTCGCACAAACAAACACACAAAAACACACTCACAGACGCATGTGCGCGTGTGCGCGCAACTTGTCTATTTTAATATCAAGATTCAATAACACAAATTATCAAGAGGTTTTGTTTTCAAGGGGAAAGCAAACTTCGTGCGATTTTGTGCGACCTCTTCACCACCACCTTCATCCCTAAACAGACAGACAGATAGACAAACAGACACATAGACTCAGAGACAGACAGACAGACAGACAGACACACACACACACACACACACACACACACACACACACACACACACACTTTTATCTGAACACCACGTTAAGAAAATGTCAGTTTCACATACTTTTTTGCTTTGGTACATTTTCATTCCAGTAGGAAATTCCATTCCACGAGGATAGCTGGCATGTCACGTTGCCTGGCGACATGTCCCTTGGGTGTTAAATGACGATTTTTATTCTCCGGTTGCGAAACAGGCCCGCCGTATGTGTGGATGGAACGGCTATGAACCGTCTGGTAAACTAATTATCCGAGCTTCGTCTTATGAAAGACAACCGAGAAATGTGTCTTGCGTTCAGTTGTGATGTGATAATCAGGTCACATCTTTCTCCCCACGCACACACGATACAAAACAAATGAATTTAAACTGGGCTGACTGTCTTATATCATATGCTTTTCTTCTGTTTTTACCCAGAACGAAATATGCACACGACGTTCGGTTCAGGACAGATATTGGACCTGACCAGCACAGACACTGAAAATAGAGGTAAGGTAAGATAAGGTAAGGTTTGCTTATAGCTCAGCCGACCGCAAAGGGCCATACCAGGGCTGGTCTGCAATGGTGGTGGTGGTGGTCAAAAACCAAGGAAACACCCATTTTGCATAAATAAGCGGATAACAGCACCTTTAGCAAAGTATATTGGACTATGAGTAGGTGCAAACTTGCATACATTTACTGTAAAACAACAAGAAACAAACACACAAGTACGTAAGAAAAAAACCCCAGTTTTTTAAAGTCTTGCCATTATATCATCTTGGTTTTATGTTGTGCGCCTTAACGCTGTGAACAAAGCACCACAACTGCATAAGAATACAATGGAAGCCGCCCACATCCAGATCCATAGTCAGGTTTATTCCCCAACGTAAACGAACGGAACTAACGCCCATAAGGTTCACACACGTAACTGGAATACTATATCCCGTCTCCACTGTATTGAATACAGGAACAAAGGTCTGGACAACTCGTCCTTTTTTAACAGTAATCAAGTCATTTTTAATGTTCTGGTTTTTAATGTACAAAGACCGTGTTCTCTCAACTGTCGGTATGAAGAACTCGACGAGGAGAGATGGACACATACATTCTTCAGAGAAAGAAGCCACTCCTTCATGCACCTGTTTCGTCTCTAAACTCTTTACAATCTGAAAGGAGGGGAGGAGTGGGGCGGGCCGCGTTAAGGACATGACACTGGATTCGAACCTAAACCTCCAGAGACCGGTTGGGCGCCTCCTTTGTGACAAATGTCTTACCCCGTGGGAATCGGACATCGCCTGTAAAGTTGAGCGGAAATTTAGCCTTGCGAAATTGCGATTGGCTCCTCCCCCCGACTAGATCCTCCTGAAACTTTTCTCAGCCACTTCTGCCATTGCCTTCAAGGTTCTGGTCCTCTTCCTCTCAAAGATCGAGACTGATTTCGTGAGATCATAGGCAGATTTGTCTAAGAACCCCTTCGGTCCAATCTCTATGGCGAAGACTTTGACTTGGAACTACAGATTCTCTACAGATGTTGGCTACACTGGTGTTCTTACCAGTCTTGTAAATGTGTGTTTCTTCATTCTGCTTTCACATGACACCATGCGTTGATCAGTCATGTGATGAAAGTGAGTGGATACTATATCCCGTATCTGCGGGTGATTTCTGGTTACCCCCACCTCCCCCAATTCGAGAGGTTTGCGGTGCCTTCCACTGCGAAGACCTTGTTGTCATCTCATTGTATAATATGACGAGTCTATGCGGTGTGTATTGCCTAAACGTATTGTCCTAGTCTTAAGTGTATCTGACCCTGTAATGTTTATGTTAAGCATATATTTTCGAAATCTTCCATGAAGGGGTGCCATATACATACTTTGGGGGTGTTGATATTTCTTGTTTACTTTTCAGATTCGTTATCAGTTTCGGGATCGTTATTAGATGTTTGTCTTGTTGAATTGATAACTACATTTTACGACATTCGTTAAGTAGTATTCTGCAATTGCATGTTCGATCACTTCAGACGCTCATCTTTGGTTCCTGCCTCATACGTCTTGTTTACCCGCGCACACTACTATCCAGCTCTCTCCTCTTAGTCCCCCCCCCCCCCTTCCTTTTCTTTTTTCCACCCCTTTTTAACGAAATGTTGTGAAAATTAGCATCTTATTTAGATACTTTCAATGACTCGTATGTGTGAGGGGATAGTAAACAGAGTTCTTTCCCTTTTTTCATTGCACTGATCATGAGGAGGAGCTTGCCTCCCTTGCCCGCCTTGACCCCGCTGTGACACTGTATTCCCTTTGTCCTCCCGTTCTGATGAACATATTGAACGGAACTACTGAGCCAATATACGAAGGAAAAAACAAATCACAAAACAGCACTACGCGTTTCTACCTACTGGTCTGCTTCAGGTAGGACAAACAACATCCAAAATAACGGAAACTACGACGAACAAACAGTCATTGACTGAGATACATAAAAACAGTCACGCATTGAGACGTTCACTGTCTGTTTTTGTCATTTGTTTGTTCCTTCGTTTGGTCGCTTAGTATTAGCTGTCGTGTTTCAGTTTCTGCCTGCAGTCACCCCACTTTGAAACTAACGAGACTGGCGCTATATGGAGATACTCCGGAAGGGCACAGGAGCTGGTATCCAGGGCACGTGGTTCTCGTCTACTAGGGTCATCGTGGCCTGTCAGTTGTTAATCAGCTTCACTTTGACCCCGTTCTTTTGCATGTCACGTACCATAGTTGTCAGTGCCAGGGCCTGTCCCGTTTCGCACACACGCAGCCTCTGTCAGATGTAACTCCTGAAACAGAGATGACTTCCACAAGCGAGCAGATCACACTGAGCTGTCTCCTCTGGAATTTGCCTTCTGACGATTTGACACTGATATTTTCCTGTGGATTGCGGGGTGACAGTGCTGTGATGGGACAGACAGATGGGTGTGAAACAGGAGCCGGGAAGATTTGTGTGCTGCACAGCGATCTTCAGTCACATTGTAACGGCGTTTCACTCTGAAGGAACATTAGCAAGCTAATGGTGAACCCTGATAAAACCGGCAAGATGCCTGCTGTCACTTCGTCCTTTGTCAGAATAATTGATGTGCTTCTTGTTCACGTCCCTGAACCATGTCATAAGTCTTTCCTAGTGTTTGGCTTCCCTGTTACTCAGTGTTGGTTCTGCTGCTATTAATTCGAGAAAAAAAATGCAAATTTTGTCTTTTGTCTTGAATCGTTTTACAAAGGACAACAGGAATAACATACTGTATGTACTCTGTCCCGTAATATGATCAACTTAAATTGCTAGATCGCATTTTGGCGAAAATTTGAAATTGACTGACATCTGCAAATGTAGCATTTGTGTTGAAATTTGACTTAGAGTGCGTTGTGGAAATATCTGCATTAAGTGACTTTCAGAATGTTTAAGCCGGCTGTTAATACAAAAACTTGAATGAAGAAATTTTGATTTACTCTGCTTTTTCGCAACAACAACATACATACAGCCTGGTAAAAGGAGCGATTGATGTTTAATACTTAATTCATTCATAATCATCTGACACTAGTGTTGATTCATTTATAATAATCTGACTCCACACTAGTGCATGACACAGCACTTGCAAGGATATCCTTCATCACTGTATGGCACCGATACAACTGTATTATCACTTTTCCTGTTCTGCTTGTCTTAACACTGAATTTTCACTGTGAATTGAAAATTACTCCTACGTTTTTCAAAAAAGCGGTTCAGGACAAATCCTATCGACCAGCCTCCAGACTTTTGAGGCCAGTGTTAGCAAGCAAACCCGATCGTTAAACTGATGGGCTTTTCTTGTGCTCTGTTTAACAAGCTCCAAAGCGTCTGCCATACGCTGGACGCAAAATCTCTCCACACCCTCCCTCACTTGTGTTCCCCGTGCTGTTTTTTCCCTTGTAGCCTATGCGTGACTGTAAAGATCATTTCCTTGTTACTTTCCCTCCCACACACATCTTGATCCCCTTGTGAGCCGTGCTGTGCCTCTGAAGTGTTAGTAACCGGACAGTGCTGTAATACCTGTCCCGCACTCTCTTTTTTTCTGGTCCGGAGAGTTGTTGGGGAAGCGAGGGGAATGTCCCTGGACATCACTAAGCGGCTTAACAGGCGATCTGAAGTCATCACCACCATCAGTTCGGTGATATGGCATTTTGTGTAGTGGCTGGCTGCGTGAAGCCGTTGGGACATGAAACACCCAGTTGTTGATCTCTCTTGAGAGAGGATAGAACCTTGCAGTGGCTTTGTTTTCCCCCAGTATTGCGAAAGTCTGCTGAAACTCAGTTCTTTTCTACTATGTGCCCTGTCTGCTTCACACAAACGCAAATATAGGTATGAACTACACAACGCGCAAATGCGTTGCCCTAGGCTATTGGTGTTTTTACACCCCTGTCCATGTCTGTTTCTCTCTGATTCATCCTCATCCTTCCCTGATATCCTACCCCCTTTGTGGAATTTCATGGTGTGTCTATATCCCGCCCATTTTTGCGTCTCTCTGATTTACCCTCTATTTCCTCCCGAGTATCACCCCTGTCCCACTCGTGAATCCTGATGCTGTTTTCACATCCTTGTTTATGTCTGTGTCACACTCATCCACCTTTTCTTCCCTGCCTGATGTGTCGCCTCATTCTTCAGTCCTGACCGTGTTTCGGCACCCTTGTTCATTTCCGTATCTCCATAATCCACTCTGTCTTCCTCCTTCCCTAATCTCCTATTCATTCGTGAATCCTGACGGTGTTTCTGTCTCCTTTTCCATTTCTGTGTCTCCATCATCCACTCTCTCTTCCTTCCCAAACTGATTTCCCCGTTCGTGAGTTCTAACAATGTTTCAGTGCCCTTTTTCCATATCTGTTTCTCTTCGAAACACCCTCACTTCCTCCCCCGGTTTCCTGCTCCGTTCGTGAATCCTCACCTAGGTCGTCGCCCTCTTTCCTCCCACACACACCTTGATCCCCCAATGAGCTACGCTGTGCTTCAACTATTTTAGTGAAAAGACACTGACTTAATACCAGCCTGTATTCTTTTTTTCTGGATCGGCTGAAAGCTCTAAAAGCGACGGCAAGATCCCTGGACAGCTGTAAGCCGAAATCCACATTCAGCTGGTATGTTGTCCTCACCGAACCTGGCAGGGCTACTGCTGATATTTTTTCTTTTTTCCGTGCTTCAACTTCCCAGGAGGGCCCTGTTGTGGAAACACGTTCTGAAAAGAAGACTAAAATGCACTGGGATGAATGTGTGTGTGTGTGTGTGTGTGTGTGTGTGTGTGTGTGTGTGGAGAGAGAGAGAGAGACAATGTGTGTGTGTGTGTGTGTGTGTGTGTGTGTGTGTGTGTGTGTGTGTGTGTGTGTGTGTGTGTGTGTGTGTGTGTGTGTGTGTGTGTGTGTGTGTGTGTGTGTGTGTGTGTGTGTGTGTGTGTGTGTGTGTGTGTGAGAGAGAGAGAGAGAGAGAGAGAGAGAGAGAGAGAGAGAGAGAGAGAGAGAGAGATTATGTGTGTAAGGGACTCATCCAACAGATATGAATTCAACGATTTTTCGCTTCTTACTCTATTCAGAACGAAGGTGCAGGTCTTGGCCTGCTTTTATTCTGGTTTGTTGATTGATAGATCTGTTTATCAATGGTTTCTTCTTTCGTTTAGTGAACCCACTCCCACCCGAGAGAGGCTGGATCCATAGGAACGACACACCACTTCAGAGGCTTTGAGAATCGTCAGTGCTGCTTCTTGTATTCAGCACCACACAGACTGATGTTGCTTCAAATACAGATACAGTTCAGGAAACAACAAACAAACAAGGGAAAAAACCCCCAAGGATTTAAAAGGGTAGCATCTGTTCGTTTAGAGCCATTTGGTTCTGTTTTATACATTTTAACGTTCTAATATCTGTATGATACAAACCAGTTGAGAAGAACGCAAAATCTGAGTTTCCCTTCAATTTTAAAACACACTGTGAACTTTCACATATAAAGCCTAGTGTAATATAGACAGCAAACATGTGCAGAAGTTTCATTTGACAGAATATGGTTACATAAAGAAACACGAAGTAAAATAGAATAAATAATAACGATGAAAAATAAATACATAAGTGAATAATAACACACTTACATGACATCACACACACACACACACACACACACACACACACACACACACACACACACACACACACTTTTCTGCATACACACATAAAAGACACTCTCCCTATCCACTCCCCACACATCCCCCCCCCCCCCCCCGCAGCAATTTTCATTCCGATACTGCCCAAGTATCTCTTCTATTGAGCTGGAGGGTAAAGATTGTTCAATCCACAAATCCTTCCTCCGCCTTAACCCTCCTTGAACTTAATCAGGTTACCCATTCACCGCTGGGTAGTCCTGACACTGTTTTCAAGCTTTAAAAATCAGACCACACGATTGGTTCGAACTCAGCACAACATCTCAAAGTCCAATGCTCCGACCATTTGACTCCGGGTCTTCTCTATAGAGCTTGTGATTGGTTGGTCAGTGTAAGTGGTTCCCCCTTTACCCCCACCTCTTCCCCTAGCACACACACGCACACACACACACACCTCCGAAGTAGATACTATTCCATTTGTTGCTGTCATAATCGCGTGTATTCTGATGTCCACTTGTAATCCCCAGGGACAAAAGCTTGACACTGCGTTTCTGAAAGATTGTATTTGTCTTACCCGAGAAAACAGGGAAAACAGCTATAATCAGCCCGTGAAGTTAAAGGCTCCCCACAAAGAATACCTAAGAACACACCTGCCGACGAACAATAAAGGGACAACAGTGATTCACCTGAGATGACGTCAACAGGAAAGCTCTGGGGCAGACCATCGCGCGGGACTTTTGTCGCTACCCTGATTGCCACAGGGTCTGACGGGCACTAAGTGTACAACCCGGTGATCGCTGACTACCTAAATTTGCTTCGCCTTGAGTGTGCCCTCAGTTTTTCCCAGACACGAGAGAAACTTACTGACCCTGTCAAACGTTTGATGAAGTTTATCCAGGGTAGTTTGTTTCGATGGTTCCACCAATATCATATCATTGTAAGCTAGTTTTAGGCAGTTGTCTCCCTTTTGATCCGGTCTCTATACACCAGAATAGTATAACCCTTGAGTACAGTAGTTAACAGAGATCGATGTCTGCCCCGACTCTGACGGAATAGGGTAATTTCACCAGTCTTTTCTGAACTCCCAGCAAGTTTCCGAAAAAAAAAAAAAATGACGTGCACTTTCCCTGACGAAAGTGTTCAAGAGGGAAAGTCGCTGAACTGGCTGAATAGCGTAGGTAATGGTGGACCGAGCCTTCTTTGTTCCCAGTCTATTGCGGGAGAGGAGATCATATCTTACCTTCGTTAGCGAGAATCGGAGTCAAATGAAAGGATTATTACTCCCAGCTCCATTTCTTTTCTAAGTACATTAGAGGGCATGTGCCGGTTTATTTAGTTGGAAGCCTTCAGCATGATTGAAGTTTCACTTGTAGCCAACCGCCGTGACGAAGTGGCTAGCGTCGCCAACTTCCGGCTGGGAGGTTGTGGGTTTGATTTCCATCAGAGCCATTATTTGTGGGACTTTTCGGCCCTTTGATTTTCAGTCCTGATAGCTGACGATGAGTATGTAACTCATCCATTTCATTCTCTATCACTAATTTTGATGTTGACCGAAGCATAGTTATCATCAACATATAGCACTATGGAACTTCAGTAAATCATTGCGTGTGTGTGTGTGTGTGTGTGTGTGTGTGTGTGCGTGTGTGTGTGTGTGTGTGTGTGTGTGTGTTCGTGCTTACATGCATGCGTGTGTGTGTGTGTGCACGCGCGCGCACGCCTGTACATATATATATATATATATATATATATATATATATATATGTGTGTGTGTGTGTGTGTGTGTGTGTGTGTGTGTGTGGACCATTTGTAAAACTAATATCGTCGTCTGAGCAATATCATTCGATGTCAACTCAAGTATCAGACAGCACATATCAACACATCCGATCTGTTGATCAAAGCCTCCCATTCTGTAACTTTCTAACAGTAACAGGGACAGTTATGTATTAGGTTGCTACCTGCAGGGACCTAGGCCTTGGCACACAGCCGACAGAAATGGAGGAACCTGGTCAACCGTTTTTCTGTGTGGCTAACCCACAGTTTCCTCACGGAGATAAGGGAGAAGGAGGAGGAGGAGAAGGTGGGAGAGGAGGAGGGGGAGCAAGAGGAGAAGGAGGAAGTCGAGGAAGAGAAGGAGGTAGAGGAGAAGGAGGAGGATGAGGAGGAGCAGAAGGAGGAAGTGGATGAGAAGGAGGAAGAGGAGGAGGAGAAAGAGGAAGACGAGGAGGAGAAGAAGAAAGAGGAGGAGGAGAAGGAAGAGGAGGAGAGAAGCAGGAAGTGGGGGGGGAGAAGAAGGAAGGAGGAGGAGAGAGAAGGAGGAGAAGGGAGAGAAGTGGGGGACGAGAAGGAGGAAAAGGAGGATGAGGATGAAGAAGAGGGGGAGGAGGAGGAAGAGAAGAGGAGAAAGTGAATGAACAGCGGCAGAAGCAGCAGAGAGGCAGCAACAGAGACAGAAGAAGAAGAAGATGATGATGATGGTGATGATGATGATGATGATGATGATGATGATGATGATGAGAAGAAGAAGAAGAAGAAGGAAGAGAGAGGAGGAGGAGGAGGAGGAGAAATTAAAACGAACAAGAACAAGAACGGCAACAACAACACCAGCAACAACAGCAACAACAAGAAGAAGAATTTTGAAGAAGAAGAAGAAGAAGAAGAAGAAAGAAGAAAAAGGAGAAATCAGAATGCCTTAGTCACCGGGACAATCAATGTCTTTTAGATGAAGTGGTTGCACAACACTGCTGCTTTCCATGAAGAAACTATGGGAATTCCATCCATCACTTTGGCAGTATCCTGACTCATCTCTTTTACGACGATTAGCATCCGTCTGCATGTCTTCGGACGTTCGTCGTCAGGGTCTGTGGCCTTATCTTGAGCAGCGATGGGGATCCTCCCGGAATACAGTGGACACAGCTGGTGAGGGATCAATAATTTCAAACCGATGCCGGTTTGAGACTGGAAAGAAATTACTCTCTCTCTCTCTCTCTCTCTCTCTTTGTGTGTGTGTGTGTGTGCGTGCACGTGCGTGTGCGCGTGTGTGCGTGTGTGTGTGTGTGTGTGTGTGTGTGTGTGTGTGTGTGACACATTTATAGACTGCACGATTATCACACAGTTTAACTTGTTACACAATCAATGCCGTTAAGAATAGTGGTCTCTGAGCAAATTAAACTACTGAAGTGAGCGAGTGAAACAATGCATCAAAAATAAATAAATGTAAATGTTCAGCCTTGAGAAGTCATTTTCTTCCTGATATTATTAGCATGAAACACATACCTGGACAAATTATGCCTGTGGGTGGCATTATTTACTTTAAGCAAATCAGGGAGTGGTGAAAATTTTACAATCTCCCAAAAACTTTATTCTAAGGTCATCATACATGAAACACTCGAATAAAAAATGGAATTCATCTTCAATTCTGGCATTACAAAAAGGACGGAAACCTATCTTGGCTGTTATTATTATATCGATGGACATTGTTGTTAAGTGGCAAAGCACTTAATCTTGCTTGTGAAGTAGCAACTCGAAAGCAGTATGTATCCATGCAACTGATATATTTCTCTTTATCGAAAATGGTTTACTAAACATCTTCAACACCCCTGCAGCAGCCACAAGAGAGAGAGAGAGAGAGAGAGAGAGAGAGAGAGAGAGAGAGAGGAGAGAGAGAGAGAGAGAGAGAGAGAGATTACTGCTTCTGAGGTGCATATGTTGTGAAGTCTACTTCGATTCTATCCGTCTCCCTCCTCCCCCTCCTCCTACTCTCTCTCTCTCTCTCTCTCTCTCTCTCTCTCTCTCTCTCTCTCTCTCTCCTGTCTCTCTCTCTCCTCACCTTCTCTCCCCTGTGTGTGTGTGTGTGTGTGTCTGTGTGTGTGTGTGTGTGTGTGTGTGTGAGTGTGTGTGTGTTTTGACAGACGAGAGAGAGAGAGAGGAGGAGAGAGAGAGAGAGAGAGAGAGAGAGAGAGAGAGAGAGATTTAACAGGTGTGTGGCGACTTTTTTTGTTTAATGTTTTCACCTTTTTGTTTTGAACACTCCGGCCCGAATATCCCTGAAACGATTTCTGGGACTTGGAACATACATCAGAAGCATCTCATTTCATCTTCAAAAACCCTTTCTATGGAGACGGGTTTGCCGAAAAAAAACATATTGAGAAATGAGAGAAGAGAGAGAGAGCGAGAGAGAGAGAAGAGAGAGAGAGAGAGAGAGAGAGAGAGAGAGGAGAGAGAGAGAGAGGAGAGAGAGTCAAAGAAAGCGGGGGGAGGGGGCGAGGGGGGAGGGGGTGCGGTTTTTTTAAAACAGAATGAAGTTATTTTTCCCCGATACAAACTTTCTGAGTCAGATGACCGTTCGCCTTTTTGTATATGTATTATTTCATCATATTCGATTCCTTCTTGTTATTAATAATTACTGGGCAATTTTCTTGATAATATTTATAATAATACATTGCATTTTGAGAGTAAAACGAACAAACAAGCAAACAAACCCCCACAGCGCATCTGCCCCACACTCATGCATACGTGCATACTCTGGCATCTCTCTCTCTCTCTCTCTCTCTCTTCTCTCTCTCTCTCCTCACTCTCTCTCTCTCTCTTCTCTCTCTCTCTGCCTTTGTCTCTGTTTCTATCGTCGGTCTGTCGGTCTGTTGGTCTGCCTGTCTGTCCTGTCTGGTCTATCTGACTGCCTGCCAGCCTGCCTGCCTGCTGCCTGTCTGTCTGTCTGTCTGTCTCTGTCTCTCTTAAAGAGGTAGGCAAACATAGGCAAGATGTATACCCCTCATTGTTTATGCAAATTACGGTGTGTTCTCTCTGCGTGGGTTAATCGCTTTCTTGGCTGTACAAAACATTTTTGCCTTATTTCCAGCAGCGCGTTATTGATTGTAGCTGGCTGAAATGGAGGCTTTATATGCAGACGAGTGCATTTCTAGTTTGCAGATTGTTTTTAACTCAATGATTTGACCTGGATCACACATTTAATGTCCAGTGTGTGGCTTTATCAGGACTGCGTCAACCAATTTAGGTTTCTCGTATTTGACAATGCCATTAACTCTCAGAGATAGAATTATGTAGTTGGAATAGAGGAGGCTGGAGTTGCTTTGTTAGGTCAGCAATAGGGGACGAAAGTTATGTTTAGCTCTTCAGCGTCCAGTGACCAAAGAACTAAATTTAACTCATCAGAACATTATGATGGATCATCTAGTTTTCGTTTAGTATCGCTGATGTCGATGAAATATATGAGAGAGAGAGAGTGAGAGAGAGAGAGGAGGAGAGAGAGAGAGAGAGAGAGAGAGAGGAGATGACGAGCGAGAGAGTGGGGAGGAGGAAGGAACAAAAAAAAGATCTCTCGTCTGCCATTGGTCAGAAAGTAAATACAGCCCATTGCCAAATCATCATCAATCTCATCATGGTGACCTACACTAAAATGGATGGATGAGTTTGAAAGCTGAAGTAAATGCAGGGGGGGTGATTGGATTTTTTTTTTTTTTGGGGGGGGGGGGGGGGGGGGGGGGGGGGGGGGGGGGGGGGACTAGCGCCTAGACCTAACTTTCTGTGATTTGTGATTTTTGTTTTTGTACTCGTGACCATGGGGGGGAAAGCGAAGTAAGAATCTTAGATTAATCACTGGTGAATTTAAACACTGTGAATGGTTTGGGTAATCACAGAAATACTGTGCAAAAGAAATGTCATTTCAATGATTTAAAAAGAACGGTGAAAAGGGGTTTGACCAAAAAATTGACTACATTTGCATTTTTCAACCAAGCTACATACGCTTTCAGCGTTTTGTGATTTTAGCTTTGTTGCCAGAAGAGACCGGCCGAACCCTTCATCTGACTTCTTTTAACTGATCCATTCTCCTCATCCAGTAGAAAGTTTTGCCTCGAGGGAGGAGGATGACCATATATCATGGTGGCCCTTTTGTTACTATCTCTGGTTTTGACCACGAAAGTGAACAGAAAAAACTCAGAATAAATTGGTATCGGGTAAGACTTTGCTGGACCGCTGATGGTCAGTTGAAATACGTCTTGTCTTGTAATGTCATGATGATTGAACAGAGAAACACCGGCAGTGACAGTGTGGCAGAAGTCTTCTGGAAAGTGGCGACCTGAATGCATGGATTTAGAATGTGTACTACTCCTAGTATGGGCCTATGTTTCGTACGTTAGCGTGGTGTGTGATGTTGTCTTCGTGGAAAAACTACAATGAATTCTAGGAAGTGTATTCAAAAAAAACCATCCTAAGACCATCTCTACGCACCTGTTCAGATCAGGCGATTCTTTCCTGCGAGGTGATACCTGCTCCGAGAAAGCAACGCTTCCATTCACAAATCTGCAACCAGCAACACCACACAGAATCTCAGTCCAACAGAAAACATCAGAGCAGTTTTGATAACAAAAGGTAAAAAAGGTCGCATCTCACTGCCTCTTTAGATGAGTTGAAATATGAACCCACAGTTAAGTGTAGCAAGGGGTCTAACGGGTATCTCCCAAACACTCTTTTTCCACTCTCTAACCAGTCAGAAGGGCTTCTGAGCCAGCATTTAAAGCGTCAAAACTTCACACGAGGTAAGGGCAGAACATTTCTTTTTCATGTGGAGAATCACAATAACGCCGCTATAATTTTTGACAGATTTCCCGCGAGTTCGAGGCAAGTACTAGAAGCCGCGTGTGGCATGTGTGGCGCATGTGCACAATCATTATAGTAATTGTTTAATCAAACCACTGTCTTCATTGAACAGATTATTTACGACGAACACAAAAAACTCATAAGCGCGTGAAACATACTCTTTATTCTGATGACTAAATTGTATAATTAAACCGCGAAAGACGGGGAAAAATGTTATTCATTTTGGATCAGGAAACTGTATTGCGAAACTGCAAAGTTTTCTCTGTATCGTATCAAGCAAGCCCCTGTGTTGCCAGTCTGAATATGGTATGGATGGAAAAATCCCTGTGTTGTCAATCTGTCTGCTCGCATGGACCCGTGGCGACATTAATGGCTCATAAACGAGACCTGTCTTGCTGTAGTGGCCGCGTTCTGATCTTGTCCAGCCGTTTGTGTTTGACATTCGTAACTTTCAACTCTTTCTTTTCGTTCTCTTACTTTGTCATACGGGGAAGACAACCCGAGTGGTTCCGCCTTTCATCATATTAATACAAGCCCGTCAGAAAAGTCGGAAGGAGAGAGACTAGAAAGCAACAGAAAATGCCAGGAGCTGCAGAACCAGACTAACCCACGCCCATCATGTTTCCTGTCACGTGTGTCAACAGTTGGTGATCCCTCCAGCGATTTTCAATCAGGGGACGACGTTCAAGCAGACTTTGTTTGCCATGCAATACTGAAGCGTGAGATGCTGCTATGGAGTTGGACTACCAAATGGAGTGGTCAAACCTGGGGAAGACAGATATATAACATTGACAGAACGGACTGTAGAAGATTAATAAATAACATTGACAGAACGGACTGTAGAAGATTAATAAATAACATTGACACAACAGACGGTAGAAGACAGATGTACAATATTGACCTAAAAGACTGTAGAAGATTGATAAATAACATTGACATTGCAAACGGTAGAAGACAGGTATACGTATATGATGTTGGCATAACAGACGGTAGAATTAGACATATAACATCGACATAACAGACAGTAGAAGATAGATATATAACATTGAAACAACAGACGGTAGAAAATACATATATAGCATCGACATGACTGACGGTAGAAGATAGATACATACAACACTGACACAACACACGCACTTGTACCTATCATTCACAGGTCAAAGTGGACAATCGTAACACGCTCTACTTGCAGACGTTTCAAATAAATACACGTGCTCTTTTATATAAGTACATGTGCTCTTGGCATAACAGACGGTAGACGATAGGTACATAACTCTGCTACAACAAACGGTAAATGATAGATACATGTGATTGATATAACAGACGGTAGAAGATAGATATATAACACTGACACCACAGACGGTAGAAGATAGATACAGCGTTGACATAACAGACAGCCATGTACCTATTATTACTCAAGGTGAAAGTGCACTATTTTAACACGCTCTACTTAGAGAAGTTTCAAATAAATACAGTGCTAAAACGAATAAATGGGCTTTTACTCATGAATCACCCCTTTCATTCGGATGTTTAAAGACGAAAAAAGAAAAACAAACCCTGAACAATTTCTGAATTAAAAGTGGACAATTGCAGAACAGAAATATCAGGAAAATGTCAGTTTCAAACGTCAAATCTCACAAACATATTTCCATAGACCACTGAGACGTTTTAGAAACAACGGATATGGACGTTGCTCAGTTCTTGGCTTACAACAGCATCTGGCAGTGTCCACAGCAAATCGCAAGCAAGGACATTAGTCTGAAAAAAAAACAAATACATATACCGGCTCCTGAATGGTCAAGTAGAAGAATATACAGAATATTCTTTTGCAAAACTTGTAGCACAATACAGACATGAAAGAAACATTTGACTCAGCTTGTTCTTGTTAAATTTGTCAGTAACACTTGTATAACAAGCACATAGAAACAAATGCGGTGACTTTCACGCGGATAGACTCTTGCCTGTGTTCCCTTTGGCTAAGCTCTGGTGCGATT
>JADBJO010002258.1:0-12500 GCA_016801955.1 Conus betulinus
ACAGAATGGTTAAAAGATGCTTCAATCACTGTCAAAGATTTCAATCAAAAGAATCGAAAACAAGCAATCAGTGTTAAAGAAAGAAAAGAATACATAACCATGAAAAGAGAAGAAAAAGAATTCGATGAGAAATGGCTAGATAAATTAAGGGCATCTGTGCACGACTCCAAATTAGATCGATTAGCAGAAATCCAGTTATCTACAATGAAATAATCTCAAAGCAGTAGTACGATCACTTTTTTGAAGAATTTGATTGTTTTAACGACGACTCAGAAAACTCAAATACAGAGGTGGACAATGAAAATTTATGCACAGAAGAGCCGTTATTTAATAATGATATACCAAGAGGTGAGGTTATAAGCAGCACAAATCATATTAAATGCGGCTAAAGCACGGGACCTGATAAAGTAGTTAGAGAAATGTTCAAAATTTATATATGCCAATTCAATTGTTATAGATTTCATAGTAAACCTGTTTAACTCGCTGTTTGAAAAAGGAATCTTTCTGAGGCATGGTCAAAATCCATAAAAATCCCTCTTCACAAAAAAAGGAGATAGTAACAATCCAGATAATTACTGAGGCGTTGCACTGACAATTGTTTTTAGTACAATCTATAATCATGTTCTGAATAACAGATTAACTGCCTGGGCAGAAAAAGAAGAGAAAATAGAAGAACAAGCCGGATTTCGATCGGGATATAGCACAGTAGATCACTTATTTACATTGTATGCTTTATATTTGTTTTTAAAAAAAAAGGCAAAGTTGTATATTGCCTTTGTTGATTTCCAGAAGAAAATAAGAATGTCTTGTGGAAGATTTTTAAGGAAAATGGTGTGAAAAGGAACTTGTGTGCAGCTGTGCGAGGGGCGTATGACTCTGTACTTGCATGCATTTGTGAAAAAGGTACGTAATCTGACTATTTCAATTGCCTCACTTGGTGTGAAACAAGGATGTCTGCTCAGTTATTTGCATTTTTCAGCAACGAGCTTGCAGACGATTTCAGAAAATGGGAAGCATGGAGTTCAGATATTATCAGGGCTGCTGAGCTATTTTTATTGTTGTTTGCTGATGACGTTGTTCTTCTTGCGGATATCCCTGCTGGCTTGCAGAACCAATTAGACACTTTGGAAAAATTATCAGATAGATTGCAACTGACAGTGAATCTGAGTAAGACTAATATAATAATTTTTTTGGAAATTGTGGGCATTTAGCACAACATGAGAAATGGTTTCATGGCAGATCAGAAGTTTAAGTGACAAATACTTACGAATATCTAGGGATGTTTTTCACCACGAAATTAAGCTTTGATAGATGCTGGCTGGAAATGTGTAGGAAGGGAGAGAGAGGAGTCAGTGAGATACTGAGAACACTGAGTGTGTATGCGTGTGTGTGTGTGTGTGTGTGTGTGTGTGTGTGTGTGTGTGTGTGTGCTTTCTCTGTCTGTCAGTTTCTCTCTGTCTGTCTGTTTCTGTCTGTCTGTCTGTCTGTCTGTCTCTCTCTCTCTCTCTCTCTCTCTCTCTCTCTCTCTCTCTCTCTCTCATTTCTGTTGCATTTCATTGAAAAAAGATGTGTATGCTATATTTTGCGGAGATCTTAACGCTTGGACAGGTAAACAGCAACCCCTAATTGAAAATAGCAATAGCAACCCCTAATTGAAAATATGATAAATTATTTGAACCCACGGGATGTTTTGCATTGTGAAGAAGAGACTTTTTTTCAGACGTTCCAAAGATAAACGAGTTTGGTAAATCACTGCGTGTATATACATACATATATATATATATATATATATATATATATATATATATATATATGTATATAATTGTTCAGATATATATATATATATATATATATATATGATGAGTCCGATCCAGCGGACGAAAGGCCTCGGAGCAGGCGATACACATATATCTGTCTTCGAGAAGGATTGCAATAGTTTCCTCATGCAGCTAGTGAAGGTTTTTATTTATTTACGATATACATTTTCCCATTTATTTCATTGTTTTGTTTCCCCTCAATTTTAAATCGTTGCCAAGTCATTACTATAATAATGGAAGAATTGTTAACCTGCACTTGTTTCCCCCCACTACTTACTTAATTGTTCAGCACTATATATATATATATATATATATATATATATATATATATATATATGGGTTAGTATTACTAAATGGATGTTGTACAGGAGGCCCACAAGGTGAGGTGTCTTTACTTTCATTTCACCTAAAGGAAGCAGCGTTATTGACAACTTTCTTGTGTCTGAAGAATTGGAAATTAATTGTAATGTTTGTATTGCAGACTTGTATTCCTGGCACCAACCAGTAGAATTAAGATAGAAGAAAGGGGAGGCTGTAGAGAAGGGGAAAGAATTGGTGGAAACAGAGAAGAAAGAATTGTGTAGTGTGAAAATGTACATATTTTATAGAGGCAAATCATGTTTAGGAAATATATGGAAAGAGTGAACAACGATTTGGTGTAATGAATGCGTTGAGCATTTCTCAAGAATAATTTACGGCGCTGCCGGATGCATGGTCTGTATGGTTGGGGGAAAGAAAGTCGACAAAAACGAAAGGTTTGATTTGGAGTGTGAAACTGAGAAAAGACGCGTCAAGGGGCTTCTCAGAAGTTATCAGCGCTCAAAACCCGCTTTGAATAAACAGAAAGAGACATTTATAAAGGCAGGAGCAGATTGCAATAAATTGAAAAGAAAAAAAGAAACTACACGATCTCAACAGATTGAATAAACTAAAATAAACCAGCCGCCGTGGCGAAGTGGTTAGCGGCGGACTCCCGGCTGGGAGGTCGTGGGTTCGAATCCCATCAGAAGTCATGTGGTTTTTTCTGCCCCGACCCCTACCCAGAGTTGAGTTGCTGCGGACTCAGATGGGAAGACTGGGACCACATAGTCGAGTTTCATCCACTTAATGGATGCGTTTCTGAGAGTGTTGCTCAAATTAGCTGACCAACACTGCAGGTGCCTGTATCTCTCGGGCCTGGTTGACGCTGGGATATATTATGAAAGGAAGCGTAGAGAACAGCCCTGTCATGTAGTCTCAGACCGAAATGGAAATCCGTAGCATCATCTTAATCATCCTCATTCTCATCAATCAGCATTAAAAAAAAAAAGTCTCAAATTCTGTGGCCCTCCATGCACTGCTCTCATGGTGACCTCAGTTTCGATGTCCTCTCCATGTCTGTGGCCTTGGTTTGGTTCCGTCGGGGTCACGGTATCGGCGAGGCCATGGGGGCTGTCGTTGGACGACGTGGTGGCGCCTCCGGAGGGAGAGCTCACTCACGCCAGCTCCGCGACTAAGCAATTATTGTCAGTCAGGGGGCTTAGTAGGTGCTGTCCTGCGTATGTTAGATCAGAACAGGCGCCACCGAACACCACCGAAGTGACTCGGCAGCAGTGCAGTGTCTCCTCCGGTGGGTTTGCCTCTGAACGACTTGACATTGACTGTTCCCTGTGGATTGCCGGTGCGGGGGCTGCGGCGGGGCCGACCGGGCTGTGGCTGTGGACGGGGTGTCGGAATGAGCAGCGTGGGTGCAGTGCCTCTGAGGCAGCGCAGAGGTTGGGACAGCAACAAAAAAAAAAAAAAAAAAAAACCCCTAAAATAATCTGTTAAAGATCCCAAATTGTTTTGGTCCACAATAAGATCCATCCACAACAAGTCTGTCATTTCTGGTTATGTTTTCAAAAACAGCAGTAGTATGACCATTTTCACGGTTTTTTTTTTAAACTCATGTACAAATGTTGACAGTCAAGACGATCGTGTCGAAGAAAATTACAAAATCACAAGAACCTTTGTTCAATGATCCAGTAACAAAACAGAATTTAAGAACAGTATCAAATACTTTAAACGTGGTAAGAGTGGTGGTCCAGATGAAATCGTTAACGAAATGTTGAAAAATTCAAATGATCTTGTTATTTAATTTCTATGTATTCTGTTCAATAAGCTTTTTCAAAACGAAACCTTCCCGATCGAATGGTCACAGTCCACTATTGTAAATTTGCAGAAAAGAGGCAATTATAGCAACCCTGAGAATTATAGAGGCGTGACACTGTCAAATGTGTTTAAGTAAAATGTATACGAACATATTAAATAAAAGACTCACGAGGTGGGCGGAAAGGGAAGAAAAAAATATTGAAGAGCAAGCTGGATTTAGAAGGGACTACAGTATAATTTACCACATTTTCACGCTTTACTCTTTAGTTTCAAGTTATCTTTCTAGAAATTCAAAATTATATGTTGCCTTCGTCGACTTTAGGACGGCCTTTGACTCTTTCACCACAAATATACTATGGGAAATCTTGAGGAAAGCAAGCATTAATAGGAAGTTATAACAAGCACTGAGAGGAATATACAGGACCGTCTTGGCGTGTGTGCGCGATAAATGTTTTTATTTCCCAGTATTTCGATTACCCCAGAGGACTTAAGCAAGGCTGTGTGCTAAGCCCACAGCTCTCATTTTTTATCGATGCACATGCTGTAGAGCTGTCCAAACGAGGTAGACATGGCATATAGTTAACTGTAGGAGCCATAGAAGTGTTTATATTACTGTTCGCTGGTGACATGATTTTTATTATCAGATACTTAGACTGGATTACAAAACCAACTTAATGTGTTAAAAAGTGAAGTAGATAGACTAAACTTAACAATACATAAACAAAACTAACATCATAGTTTTCCATGAAGGTGGACACCTTACAACAAACGAAATCTGGTGGTATGGGAACGAAAAGGTGAAGGTAACAAACAAAATATCTAGGTATGGTTTTTACTGCAAAACTAAGCTTAGCGGTAGGCTGGCCAGAAGTTATTAGAAAAGCCTGAAAGATAGTAATTGAAATTCTTCGTACAAAGAGAAGATTTAACTCTATTGATCCTTCTTTATTTTGGAAACTATGTGATACTCGGATAGTGCCATTTTGACGCTGCTGAAGTCTGGAGATTCTGTGAAAACAAACAAATGGAAAATGTACACACTTTTGCAATTAAGAGATTTCTTAATGTACCTTTTCACTCTTCGAATAAAATTTACTATAAAGATCAGGCAGGTTCCCTTTGTTTATTATATGCTACGTTAACTTTTTCGCAACACGCCACGAGAATGATCGCGGCGCCCGACTTAGCACTCGGCGACGTGGGGTGAAAATACTCGCGGCAAGAGATCTGTCACTCAGGACACGTCGCGAGAATGATAGCCACGGTCTTCTAAAAGTAAATAGGATCGAATTTTCTGGAGAATTTTTAACCAGTGATGTTAACGTACAAATACAGTCCTTTTATGTCATGTCATACCAGTTAGCAGGCTACTAACAGATTTCACTGGTTCATTTAAAGAGAAAGCAACCAACCCGTTGGTGTCTTCAAGCACTGAATCGGTGCTCTTTGTTCGAAGTATGTCATTTTCAACTCACTCAAACAACAACAAAATGATCATTTTCACCTAAAAAAAAAATCATCATGAAGATGGAAGATAGCTCTATTTCACTGTACAAAAATAAAGTCACGGTTGGATTTCGGCTTTTTAGAAAAAAATATTTAAAATGGTCAAAATCAGGTGTCCTGAAGGAATTTCAGTGCTGTGACTGCATGTTAACTGGGCACATAGAGCAGAACGAGGGTCTGTTTTGATAGTATTAAATGTATAAGGTACTGGTTAAACTTAATTCGAATTTCAGAAAAAAAAAAACGTTTGTGTAAATAGGCATATAAATGCTCTTAAGACAACATGAAATATTGGATATTGCAGCTGGGTGTCTGACATAAAGAACATTCTGATAAAGAAATGGGATTGGAATAGCTTTGTTACCCAGATGGTAGGTAATGAAAAAGGTTTTTTTTCGGAATTTCTACTGGTGCCGGAATAGTTTGGCAAGGCTTGCAATTAAAACCCTAGGATTTTATTCCAACAGAACATGGTTTGATTCAAATCTCTCTATTGTGTGTCCTTTATGTTCAAATGGTGTAGAAGACGAAGGCCAGTTTTTTTCTTGACTGTAGGAAAAAAAACGAAGAGGTACGTTTGACAGCAATCGTTTTTTCAGCAATAGATATGAAAAGACATAACTTAGTTCGAATAATTTCATCGGCAAATGGAAATACTATCAAATCATTTGTGTGTGTGTGTGTGTGTGTGTGTGTGTGTGTGTGTGTGTGTGTGTTGTATTTTGTGTACCATTTGGAAGAACACCGTTAATCGCCCCTTATAATGCTGAATGCATGCACTGCTGTAGATCTGTGCATTCTTAATAGCATGTGTAAAGGTGACCTTGAAGGTCGCTATACATACATTTCTGATACTGGTTGCAGTGTTGTCGATTATTGCACATTTTCTAAAGAACGTTTTGCTCTTTTGTTCGACTCATATAAGCGGAATGTTTTAGAACGCACAGATTCTGGTTACTTACCTGTATCACTTCTTGTTTCTTTTCCTAAAGAAAATACCCTACACGCCAGTAAAACAGTAGAAAAACATGTTACAGAAAAATTCGTCTGGAATGATGAACATGCTGGGTTTGTCTCGCGATAACTCAGTTACAAAAGTCTGCAGAACCCAGCCATGTCAACGAGCTGGGTTCAGTCGATGCAAGCATGTATTCAGGATGTTAAATCATGGATGATATTTAACAAACTCAAGTTAAACGATGAGAAAAGTGAAGTTTTAGTCATTTCTTCATCAAGAACGTCACTGTCTGCTCCATTACCGGACTCGCGTGTTCCATTTTCAAAATCAGCAAAGAATCTTGGCGTTGTTCTTGACTCACATCTGACAATGAATGTTCAGGTCATGAACGTAATTCGTACAGTTAGCTTTGAACTCCGTCGTATCAGCCCAATTCGCCATTTTCCTCAACTGAGGCAACAAAAACTCGTTTCGGCATTTGTGCTCTCTCCGTCTGGATTATTGCAATGGTCTCCTTGTGAATTGCCCACAAGAACTTATACAACAAATTCAGAGTTTACAAAATACTGCAGCACGCCTGGTCTTGAGGGTTCCCTGTAGAGACCACATCACCCCGCATCTCCACACTCTGCACTGGCTCCCCATAGACGCACGCATTAGATGCAAATTGCATGCATATGTTTTCGTGCCATCAATGGATCTGGCCCTGTCTATCTTTCTCACGTGGTTAGCATATACACACCGGCAAGAACACTCCGCTCATCATCCGACACCCTCACCCTCTGCAAACCACGCGTTTCAACAAAAACCTATGGTGAATGTTCCTTCTTTTTTGCAGCTCCTTCTGTTTGGAACTCTCTCCCACTTTTCCCCCGCTTGCCAAAACTGACATTGCTTTCCGCTCTGCACTCAAAACCCGTCTGTTTAAGGAATTTTCTTTATAGAAAACATTTTTGTCCTGGAGTTGAGTGTATCATTGCGTTGCGTGTTGTAAGTGTTGCCCTTGAAAACTGACTGTGTGCTCGTGTGTGTGTGTGTGTGTGTGTGTGTGTGTGTGTGTGTGTGTGTATGGTGTCAGTGTGGGTTGGCCAACCCCCCCCCCCCCCCCCCCTCCTCCTTGCTATGTTTCATTGTCATAATTGATGAGGTGACTGGGTTTATGGTTTAGTATAGTGATTTCTGTTTTTACATGTTTATAGTTAAATATTGTAAAGCGCTGTGAGCTCTAGTGAGAAAGAGCGCTCTATAAATGTACGTTATTATTATTATTATTATCATTATTATTATTATTATTATTATTATTTTTATTACATCAGTTAAGTGAACATTGCGGACTGTGACTGTGGTGTGAGGCAGTGTAGTCGGGATGATACACCCCCGTTTAGGCACACCCTGCCAGCGGGTAACAAACTGTCTGTTGTTGTTTTTGGGTTTTTTTGTTTCTTTTGTTGTTGTTGTTGTTGTTGTTTAGTTCTTTTTTGAAAGAATAGCTGTTTATGTTAGGAAATAGGCCCTGTTTGTGTGTTAGACAGTGTTTCTGACTTTATTTCTTCTTTTGATGGGATTAGTAATAGTGGGTTAGGCATTTTGGATTTAGCGGGTATCCCTGAAGTATTCTGTGTTTATTACCATTTTTTTTCTTTGCCCAGTAGGATAGCTGGTTCTTCATAAAGATGCTTTCTTCTTCTATATCCCTCTTTTCTCCATACATTTTGTCTATTCTCCCACTTCTGTGATGGGCCTCGAGTCCGAACAGTATGAGAAAATACAGTGATGTTTATGTCTTGTACTCTTGGCTCTTGTGCTGAATCGTAAGAGTGCAACCTGACTCCTGACTCTGTGGTCCCTCTTACTGAACCCGATACTTATGTACTAAATATGAGGTTGACAGATAGGTCGAATGCATACAATTTTATGTCTGAAACACAAGCTGACATAGAAACTCGAACAAAAGATATTGACGTGCAAGTGTACACAGACACACACACACAAAGGTGCGTGTGGGCTGATAAATCGTGCGCGCTCAACCCTCCCTCTCTCTTTCTCGCACACACACACACACACACACACACACACACACACACACACACACACACACGCACGCGCGCGCGCACACACACACACACACACACACACACACACACACACACACGTGCGAGCGTTCCATAAATCGTCGGTCTTGTTTTTCTTTTTGTCTTTTTTTCTCACACACACACACGTGGGGGTTGCATACATTCACGCACGAGCGCGCACACACGCACTTACGGGCGCGCGCGCGCACACACACACACACACACACACACACACACACAGTGAGAGAGAGGTGCGCGTGTGCCAATACACTGAGCGTGATCAACTGCTCATACACAAATCTACGAAAGTTCCAAAATGCCCACTCTTCTTTTAGTTTTCTCTCTCCGAGGTCTCTTTTTGTCCCTGTCTCTCAGCCTCAGTGGCCTCTCTTTTTTTCCCTCTCTCTTTTTTCTCTCTCCTTGTGTCTCTGTCTTCCTGTCTCTGTCCCTGTCTCTCCGTCCCGTTTGTCTGAAATTATTTGACGCCCTTATATTCAACCAATGTTACAATATGGTGCTGTAATAGTGGGATTAGATTCAGCTGCTATGTATATTGAGAAAATTCACTTTATGCTCTAAAGAAATGTATTGGCTTTTCACTGAAAACACCGAACGATTTGGTGTATGAAGAAACCTATAGATATCCCATACAGCTAGTTTTGCTTGTTAATTGTATTTGTTATTGTTAAGAATAACGCAAAGAATAACACACAGATTGACCTTTTAAAAAGCCTGCGCTATGCTTTTAGAGTTAGATCACATGGAAAAGAAAAATGGACCTCCAATATTGGACTTGAATTATATGAATATAGTTTTTTTGGTTTTGAATGGGAAAATCCGAGTGTTGGTGACATAACTGGTTTTATTCAGTTTTTTCGGCAAAGGCTGATTGACTGCAGTTGGCAGAGGCGGAATGTGCATGTTGATGACCGCAACAGATTTATTTATTTGCAGAATGTCAAATCCTATGCATTGCATCCCAACGTATTTGTCAATGGCTAGTAATGAACAATTGAGATATAAGACGAAGTTCTGATTTGGTATTTCGGAACTTAGCGCTATAAAATTGTAAAATATTGTACAAGTTTTTTGTGCATTATGTCATGAACTACAGGAAAATAAAGTCCAATGTGCTCTTTAATGTCTAGCATTAAGAGATGGAGTATATCCTTTCTAAATACTTCAGGCATCCTTCCTTATTCAAATTAATCTTGTTGATTGCATCGACAAATGACAAATAACGAAACAGCTTGCTGTGTATTTGTACAGAGGCTCTAAACGACGAAACTCTGTTAGTTTAAGTTGTTTTCATCATCTACTGGAAATGTATTGTGTAATGGCAAGAAGAAACTTTAGGGCGAGAGCTTGACAGCAGAAAGTCTTCAGATAAGAAACCCTATTCAGACAAGTGAACTCCTGAACTCCTTACACTCTGTGGGGGCTGGGCCACATCCAAGTCATGACTCCCATATGCCCTTCTACTGCCCACTCCCCCTCCCACCCCCTGATTTGAACCTGTAACTTTTGGATGGGTGAGCGTCTCAAGGCGTGCCTTTTCAGATGGATGTCTAAGCCACTCTGCTAACGGGACACTGGTTCTAAGTTGAGAAATGTAAGCCTCATGAAGTTCACTCTTGTTCCTCTTTGACCAGATCCAGCTGGAACTCTTTTCGGCTGCCCCTGCCATTGCCTTCAGGGTTTTGGTCCTCTTCGGACCTGAAATCTCGAGCTGTTTGATGAGATCATAGGCTGATGAGCCCACAAATAACCTTGCTCCAACTTCTATGACAAGGACCTGGGCCAGGGGGCCGGATTCCCTCAAGCTGCTTGTTAGTATGGCATGATTCTCAGTCTTGTAGAGGATTGCTTGCTCCATTCTGCTTTCTTCTGGCACAGTGAGTTTGATTAAAATCATTTCGTTTGATGAACTTGAGTGGAGAACAACATTTGGTCTACTACCACTCTTCCTGATGATCGCCGGATTGTTCTCTCATCCCAGAAGGTCTGCTGTGCGTTCCCAGTCATCTGTTCTATCCAGTAAATCCTGCTTCCATGCTCTTGATGTCACAGCTGTTCCAAACCATGATTTGTGGCTTCCTGCCATGTAGAATTTTATTGCTGGAACTGCAGATGTGATCTTCAGCACTTGGCTGTGCCTCTATGTGTACCTTCCATGGGTTAGTCCTGCTTGCATGAACTTCGTGGGTTGGTGTGTCCTCTAGGGGAAGGACTTGGAATATTTTCTCCAATAGAGTTATATAAAAATTTCACCTCTCTTACTAGTGATGGAAGGAGCAACTTTCCGGTACTAGACATTGAAAGTTTTTTTTTTTTCTTTCTCGGAACTGTTAAAATGCTCAGTAGTGGTTCAAGGAGAAGTTTCCTTAGGCTTGTACTCTTAAAAGTACTTGTAGCTCCAGGAGACAGAATTAGAGAGAAATTCAAACAGTCAATACTGATTGAACAACAAATAACTGACAAGTTAAGTGCACTTTCACACATCGACTTTACTTGTTTACACAAGGGGAAATATTTAATCTATTTCACAATAGAAAAATCAGTTTGTTCCAGCTGAGTTTTGGTTCTCACTGTTTCTTCATTAAGTGAGGGAAGTTCTGGATGAGTTGAGTTGGAGTCGACTTGGAATATCAGAGCTATTTGATGTCAGAGAGGATAGTTGATCTCTCTCGTGTTGCTGGTGACTGATCCGCTTGTATGGAGACCTGCTGCACAATTGCTGGGCTGTGGTGTTTCTTCACTACCAGTCTTGCCCAGGGTAGATATGATCCCAGTTCTTAAACAAATAGAACCGGATTTGTGATTAAGTAGATGAGAGTCTGGCTTGTCGAGTTCACACACTTACCCTCTGCCATTCAGAGAATATATGAGATCTCAGCCAACAAAGGATTAGACTAGCATAAATAATATCTGCCATAACTATCAGTCTCCAGTTTCATTCAGAGGTTGAATGAAACAAGGAGTAGGAGACGGGCATAGAATGCTAAACAGTTCTAGTCAAACAACTCTTCAGTTTTTCTTATGAAGTAAAATTACAGTAACTTGGAATACACTTAGCCCAAGTTCACATGTGGTGTAGACTTCAAGTCACACAATACAAAGCATATCAACCATCAACAGTATTCCTAGAACAACTGAACAGTTTTCACCTAGTACAGGCACACTGGTTGTTTTTTTTCTGATCAGAATGTATCGTTCAGCTATCAGATAGAATTGCACTTTGGCAAAAGTCAGATTGTACACAAAGAATGGTCAGATTGTTAACAAAGAATGTGGTCAGACTGTAAACAAAGAATCTTAACCAAGCATGGTAATAGCTTTTACCATATGATGGCAAACACTATTACAACAGAATACGCCAACATCTTGATGGATGTCACCAAGTATTAGCACAAAGTTACACGGTCAAACCACATGGCATACATACAATCAGTGCATAGACTCAAAATGCAGAAACATAGTGTCAACTTACATTTCTGGGAGATCAGTGGATGTTGGACAAGGAATTCAGATCAAGTGAGATGACCATGCACTCTGTCTGTTTTTTTACCCCAGTTGTCTTTGTAGCTGCACTGTATGACTCTATCTACACCTGGTCTGAGGAACAGTGATTATTCACCAGGTATTTTCCCTTTTTGTAGACTAAATGTCAACTCCAGTTCCTGTTCGGGTGGACTTTGTGTCACTAAAAATCTAGAGAATGGGGGGGGGGGGGGGGGGGGGGGTCTGCCATCTCCCCACCCCCTACAGTGAAATGGGCCAGTTTGAACGTTTGAAACTACGCTTGTGTTGCACCGCTGGATCAGCGCATGATTATTGACAAAGCGTGGTTAAACATAATTGCATCATTTACAGGCTGCGCGCACGAAGGTCCGCTTGCAGGTGGTGAATATGGGGGTGGGGGTGGGTGGCAGTGCGGAGGGAGGGGGCGGCATCTCTCTGATCTAGTGGAGCGCGGATTCAGGTAAGGGAAGGGGAGGAGAAAGAAGGGGGGGGGGG